>CAIGQQ010004538.1:1989929-2001214 GCA_903798035.1 Danio albolineatus
ATATATATATATATATATGGCAGTTTGGTTAAAGTGTACAACACTGAGAACATCAGTGAATGCATTTCATCATACACTCACCGGCCACTTTATTAGGTACAGCTGTCTGACTGCTTGTTAAGGCAAATTTCTAATCAGCCAATCACATGGCAGCAACTCAGTGCATTTAGACGTGTAGACATAGTCAAGATGATCTGCTGCAGTTCAAACCGGGCATCAGAATGGGGAAGAAAGGTGATTTAAGGGACTTTGAACGTGGCATGGTTGTTAATGCCAGATGGGCTGGTCTGACTATTTCAGAAACTGCTCATCTACTGGGATCTTCTCGCAAAACCATCTCTAGAGTTTACAGAAAATGGTCTAAAAAAGAGAAAATATCCAGTGAGCGGCAGTTCTGTGGGTGCAGATGCCTTGTTGATGCCAGAGGTCAGAGGAGAATGGCCCAACTGGTTCCAGCTGATAGAAAGGCAACAGTAACTCAAATAACCACTCGTTACAACCGAGGTCTGCAGAAGAGCATCTCTGAACAACACGTCCAACCTTGAGGCAGATGGGCTACAGCAGCAGAGGACCACACCGAGTGCCGCTCCTGTCAGCTAAGAACAGGAAACTGAGGCTACAATTCACACAGGCTCACTGACACTGGACAATAGAAGATTGGAAAAGTGTTGCCTGGTCTGATGAGTCTCCATTTCTGCTGCTACATTCGGATGGTAGGGTCAGAATTTGACATCAACAACACGAAAGCATGGATTTTTTTTGTCATACTTTGGGCCCATTAGTACCAATTGAGCATTGTTCAATGCCACAGCCTTCCTGAGTATTGTTGCTGACCTTCACCATCCCTAAATCGGCATGTCATAAAGTGTGAATCATCTCAGACTGGTTTCTTAAACATGACAATGAGTTCACTGTACTCAAATGGCCTCCATAGCCACCAGATCCCAATCCAATAGAGCACCTTTGGGATGTGGTGTAACGGTCGCATCAAGGATGTGCAGCCGACAAATCTGCAGCAGCTGCGTGATGCTATCATGTCAATATGGACCAAAACCTCAGAGGAATATTTCCAGTACCTTGTTGAATCTATGCCACGAACGATTAAGGCAGTTCTGAAGGTCAAAGGAAGTCCAACTTGGTACTAGTAATAAAGTGGCCGGTGAGTGTATAATGTTACACAAGTGTCTTAGACCCATATTCATCTTCAGTCTTACTCAAACTCATCTGTTCATATACACTATGTTTGTTTGTTCATTTCTAGGAGGAGCTCAGTACAGCACTGAAATCTGCACAAAGGCCATGAAAACTTTAAAGAAATCATGTGGAATTTGTTCTTCACATCAAGGTAATTAATGCCAAGCTCACACTGCACAATTGTAGCCCTGATTTTTCGCATTGAAAACAAAAGTCTGGAATCGAAAGCAAATCAGTGCGTTCACGTGTGCAGAAGTCACACAGTACAAACTATCAAAAACATCAGCAGAGATCATTTCCAGTCTGGCACTTTATCTTGAGGATCGCATCACTTCTAGCGTTTGATTGTAAGCCAGACAGAGTTGTCTGCCATTGTTTTTTAATTCTGCAGAGTGTAACCTGTCCAGATTAAATTCAACTTTGGGTGCTTTCACATCTGTGGTTCGGTTAATTTGGTCTGGATCAAGAGCAACAGATGATCCATTGTAGTTGTTTTGGGTCCTTTTCACACCACACTGATTGCTTTGGTCCGAACCAGTTGAAAAGAACCATAACGCAGTCATGTGATAAAATCCACTTCCCACATTGGCCAGATGTTATTGAACATATTTCCTAAACTGTTTTTCATTGGTCATTTTCACCACAAACTAACCGCTCCAGGGTTAATTTGAAAGCGTCGAGGAGGTCTCGGTTAGGCATGGGACGTTAACCGTTTTCAAGGTATACCGCGGTTTGGAAAAGTCAAGGTTTTAAAACCGCCACAATTTTCTGCTATACCGTTCCTAAGGTATGTGTAAGATTTTTTTTATTTATGTTTTGTTTTGTTTGTTTTTAGGACAACAGTATCTCCAGCAGAAAACATATCCAAATATAGGCATCTTAAATTGAAAAGAAATGTGTGTTATTGAAACAAATGAAGACAGCACAAGTCAATGATTCATTTGAATTATTTAGCCTGACATATTTACTTCTCCAAAATAGTTTAAATGTTTCTCAAAATAAAAGATGTGTTCAAAGGGGAAAAAGGTTTTGTTTTTTTAGCCAAACATTTAAAAATATATACATTTTATATTTTAGTAAACACAATACCGTGAAACCGAGATATTTTCCAACTGAGTGATCAGAAATTTTGAAATATCTAAATAATTATAGCGGCGCATATTATATAAATATTTACCTAAATAGGAACACGAATGGGAACTATAAAATTCTTCCGCTGTATCTCCGCTGATAGGTCGGTGTTATGTCACAGCACAGTGGTACAGACATCACACACACACAGTGCGGGTTGTAAAACTCAAGAGCAGAATCAGCTAAAGTGGAAAAAAAAAATCAACATTCTGTTGTTCCTTTACAAAAACCTGGAAACTGATTAAAATCAGAAAGCACAAATGAATATTGCAACTAAACTTTAAGATTCAATCCAAAGTTCTGCTACCTTTAAATAAGGTGAAGAAATTCAGTTGTGCAGTGTATTATTTTTCATTATATATGGTGCTGTTTAGCCAATTATAGCTCTGTCTGTCACGGTGGGGGTTAGTGAAAAGGAGGGCGAGAACTCAAGTGCAGCGAATGGGTATTTATTTATAATAAAAGTGAAATAAAAGGCAAAATAAACAACCCAGAGGGGGAAAACATTAATTAAAAAGTCAAAAACAAACTTTACTGGGTAGGCTGGGAAAAAAGGCAGGACTGGACAGGACAGGGCTCGACACACCAAGACAAGATGATCGACATGACACGACGATAGACGATGACGAACTGGCACAGGACAGCAGACATGAGGAGAATTTAAAGCAGACATGATTAACAAACAGACAGGTGAACATAATAGACTAATAATGGGTTAACAAGGAGGGTGGGGCTAGACAATAGACAGGAGAGCGCATGACAAACACAAGCCATGTACTCACATAAAGACTAGAACTCACAGCCAATGAGAGAACTCATTAACTGCGTGCTCACATGACGACACAAGCACGCGGTGTGTGTGTAAACACACACACCACGTGCTAAACACAACAACAGAGGACTGAACGCGAGACACAAGCGCACGATAAAATGAAGACATCCTACCGTGCGCTCACACTTATGCAACGCGCATGCTTCATCCCAGCGCCATCCCAAACCGGAACCAAAACTAGACAGAAGCTGAGGATGAAGCAGTGCGACGTCGACAGAACAACAAACACTAGGACAAGAGCGCGCAATCGTGAACACGCCCAGACCCCACGCGCCCGCATCACGCGGGTGCGCGCAAGGTCCGAGCGCGCCCACAATCACGCACTCATACAGAGACACAATGACAACACACAGGACTAGACAGAGCTAGTGTCCGGACTCTGCCACAAAAAACAGGAATTAACTAGACAGGAGTGGCAGAACCCTGACACTGTCATTTTAATAAATTTAAAAAAGAATTGTGTTTTATTTATTAATAATAATCATAATAATAATCATAATAATAAAGATGATAAACATTTTTTTTTCAAATCACAATAAAATATTTAATTTAAATTTCGATTTAAGTACCGATATCGATGATACTTGTCTTGAAATACTTGGTATTGGATAAGAAACAAAAATATTGGTATCGCCCATCCCTACAAACCAGTAGTGCAGTAACAGCAAAGTGCAGTATATACTGTAGGTAAAAGTTACAATTGCAATTATAGAAAACTATGGGTAATATTTGCAGATGGATACAAGACGTATTAACTAGAATCAGATATTTACAAATAGATGAACATCCTGTCGGCTTGCTATTTATAATCAGGGATATGCAAATAAAAATGAGCATAACATACAGGTTGTTATTTGCTATTAACAGGAAATAAATAGATATGTAGATATGGATATCATACACGTTTACAAATGGGTATAATGTAATGTGTATTTATATAGTGCATTTATCTTGTATAGTTATAAGGCATGGGACGATAACTGAGAAAATTGGTCACACTTTATTTTGATGGTCCGTTTGTTGAATTTAGGTTACATTGCAGCTAATTCTCATTAGATTATAAGTAGACTGTTAGGTTGGGGTTATTGTAAGTTGACATGTACTTGCAAAGTTTCTTATAGTCAGTTTAATGTCTGTTGAATGTCAGTATCATCAGATATTTAGGCCCAATTCCACCCCTTAGCCCTTCCCCTTCCCCCTACCCCTCGTTTTGTGCGTTCACGTCAAGGGGTAGTGGTGTCCCTATTTTCTTTAGCTTGTAGGGCTAAGGGCAAGGGGTATACACCCCTTCAAACAAGATTTTTCAGGACCACACTTGAAACGGAGGGGTGAGAAAATTTCCCAGAATACACCTGCCACAACTGAACCCGAAAGTAAGGAGATCCACAAATTAGTATTTTTTGTCATTATTACGAATTTTTACGACAAACAAACACGTTTTAATATATTCATAACCGCGTTCGGCTTTTACCATCATGTTTTTTTTTTAAAAAAGCAAAAATAAAACGCTAAATTTGGCGATCTATAATCCATAATCATAACTCCAGTACAGCAGTCCCAGAACATTCTGTCTCTCGATGACACTGGAATACTCTGTCAGTAATATCTAGTGTCTGGGAATGAGCTTTTACAGTGTCTGCTATAATGTTAATGTTGTTTTCGTGTGTATACATACAGTAGATAAATATGGCCACTGTGTAAATACACAGTACAGTTACGATCTTATTTCCACATTAGATCGTTATGATAACATAATATACGCCTTCAGTGATTTCCTGAAGATAAACACCAAACAATAACACAACTGGAATAACTCCAGCAGGTGTGATCGTCTGATCTCATATGAAGCAAGATATCGCAATGACATATGATGACGTGTGCAGGTGTTGAAGTGCTGTCCCAATATTTAGGGATAAGTTTTGAAGCCCTTCCCCTTAACCCTCGGTTGTAAGGGCCAAGGGAAAGGGGTACAAAAATAGAATTGGGATTGGGCCTAAGTAGACAGTCTACTAATACTCAAATGGACCATCGAAATAAAGTGTTACCAGAAAATGTTCTGTTACACTGTTCCTTAGGTAAGGTTTTTTAATGTATTTTCTTATGTGTTGTAAGGAAATCTGTGTTTTTTAAACTAATGAAGTGAGCAGAAGTCAGCGATTTAACATAATTATTTAGCCCGACGTGTTTAATCTCTAAAAATATCATAAATGTTCCTTTAAATAAAATATATTGTGTTTAATGGGGAAAACGTTTTTATTTTGTTTAGTTTTGTTTTACCCAGACATTTAAAAAGAACTTTAGTCATGTTAAAGCAGAATTCACAATCCCTTGAGACCGTGGTATTTTTATCTAAGGTTATCATACCATCAGAAACTCATACCGACCTATGCTTAATGGTCATACACCCAAAGCGCTTCACAATCATAAGAAGAGGTCTCTCCGTATCACCACCAGTGTGAAGCATCCACTTGGATGATGCGAAGGCAGAAACAGGACAACGGCGCCAGTGCGCTCACCACACACTAGCCATTGTTGGAGTGGAGAGACAGTGAAAGAGCCAATTCAGTGGATGGGGATTATTGGAAAGTCATGATGGTAAACTGTTTTACCAGAGACAATCATGGCTCTTCAAAAAGCACCCAGTTTTTGCTAAGTGATGTGGTAAGTTTAGTAGCCTAGTAGTAAGAATTCGTTGCGAACTCAATCACCTACTGTTCTAATATTTGATTACTGTTCAATGGTAAGATCTTCAGAGGGAAATAACTACAGAAGAAGGGAAAGACAGACTCGGTGAAGCCGGGTGTGAATGTGTGTAGGTCTGTGTTCGTTACAGGATCAGAGAAAGACACTGTTCCTCTGTCACAGTCCAGATCAATCCTCACACGCTTGAGATCCTTCTTAACCTGAAAGCCGGGCAGTTGAAACGGTCCACACTGCACTCCCCAGAAATCCGCGTTGAAGAAAACACGTCCTTTCCTTTGTTTGGATGCTGTAGTCACTCCGAGACTCCAGCCTGAGCTCTCGTCGACCTCCACATCCCAGCAGTGTGTCCCTGAGGTGAACCCCTCTGAACCCAGGACGCAGTAATAATGGTCGAATCTCTCTGGATTATCAGGGAGCAGTTCTATGATCATACCTCTTGACACAACGGTCAGATCATCAGAGAGGACGAGACTTGGATGAGCAGTGTTTGGATCCAGAATCACGGGAGCTGAAGAGACACAATCAACAGCTGCTTTTATTGTCATGTTCATATCATGATCAAGAGTGAAGCAAACACAGATTATTATGAATTATATACGCTCATCCTATGTGATCTTGAGCTTTGAATTGTGTGTTTAAGTGCAGTGGTGTTCAATCCTGGTCCTCATGACCTCCAAATCTAATCCTAATCTCTCGTCTAAACACTCGACTGCTTTGTTTACATTTTAGTAACTATAACTTTGACTTTTTATTCAGTTTGTGGTCTCGTTATATGTATAACACTGTAAGCTATTGACATCGCCTTGCTTTTTACTACAAAGGTGCCATTTTCGCACGTAAGTACCATGGTAAACAACAGGTCTCCGGTAGAAACGGCGACATAAACAAATGAATAACCATCCATAGTCCATACTATTGTCTCAGTGGACTAAATGTGTTCGATGGGATGTTTTCTGTGGACTCTTACTTTTCGAAATAAACCCTGATGTACAGTTTTTACTATAATATTCACTCATTATCAAATAAGCGTTTTCTGTAAAACTTACACAAATTTAGCAAATACATTCTTTGTAAGCTTCCCATTGAAAAGCAACTAGCTGCAATGGGTGCTTGAGGGTTGTAGCTTTAGAGTGATGTATAGTTTGTGAAGATTACTTGTGTTCTTTTTGGTGTAATCTATTCATAAACACTGACGTATGGAAAAACAGCGCCTCAGTGCGACCACGTTGGGGTGCTGGGTAAGGGGTTAAGTAATGCACTTGTAACATGTAAATGTTCATTTCTTAAACAAGAGAAACATGCTAAATGTGGATTGGCGATGTATTTATGTAGGTGAAATTGCATCTATATCACAAACACAGGCAATCACTAGCTATTATAAAGTAATACAACTCACTATAATAGAGAGGGCAGTTTATTTCATTCTGGAGTAACTATCTTAGACTGGTGCCACACCTGCCAAGCTGTACATTTGTTGCTTGAACATCAAAGAAGGTGGAGTTCCAGAACCCAGCAGTTTAGAGGTCTCCATTCCTGCAGGTGTACTATGGGAGCCACAGGACCAGATTTCTTGCACCGTGGGAATAAATATCCAAATGAAACGGGATAGCGGTTGCTAACTCTGGTGTAATTTGAACGAGATCAGGCGGGCTAACAATACAGCCTTCCTGAGTCCCAACGTTATTTCGGAAAAGCATATCTGTGATTCACTCATTCTTAAAAGATGCGCTGTCCTTGAAGGACGTTCAGCTTGCATTAGAAAACAGTCAGTTTACTGTCAGGCAAGTCTGATTTATGGGAGTCTTATTCATGTGTCATAGACGCAAATGGAAAAGAAAATACCCTTAGTGCGATGTGATGATAATATTAATAATTCCTTACATTTATGTAGCGCTTTTCTGGGCACTCAAAGCGCTTTACACACAATGGGGGGGAGGATCTCCTCATCCACCACCAGTGTGCAGCATCCACCTGGATGACGCAAAGGCAGCCATATTGCGCCAGACCGCACACCACACACCAGCTGATTGGTGGAGAGGAGACAGAGTGATGAAGCCAATTATGATATGGGGATGGTTAGGAGGCCATGATGGACAGAGGCCAGTGGGCAGATTTTGCCAGGACGCCGGGGTTAAACCCCTACTCTTATTCGAAGAACATCCTGGGATTTTTAATGACCACAGAGAGTCAGGACCTAGGTTTAACGTCTCATCCGAAAGACGGCGCTCACTGAGCAGTATAGAGTCCCCTTCACTATACTGGGGCGTTAAGACCCACACAGACCGCAGGTTGAGCGCCCCCTGCTGGCCTCACTAACACCACTTCCGACAGCAACCTAGCTTTCCCATGTGGTCTCCCATCCAGATACTGACCGTGCGCAGCCCTGCTTGGCTTCAGTGGGCGACCATGTGAGAGTTGCAGAGAGCTAGCTGATGATACCTCAAAGTTTAAACCGTTAGCAGTCACAAGACTGCAACCTCAGGTTTAGGCCCAATCCCAGTACTATTTTTGTACCCCTACCCCTTGACCCTTCCCCTTCCCCTTGGCCCTTACAACCGAGAGTTAAGGGGAAGGGCTTTAAAACTTACCCCTAAGAATTGGGACAGCACTTCAACACCTGCACACGTCATCATATGTAATGGCGATCTCTTGCTTCATATGAGATCAGACGATCGCGACTGCTGGAGTTATTTTAGTTGTGTTATTGTTTGGTGTTTATCTTCTGGAGTTATGATTATGGATAATAGATCACGAAATTTTGCTGTTTTTTTTTTAGCCTTTTAACATGACGGTAAAATATGAACGCGGTTATGAATATATTAAAACATATATTTGTTTGTCGTAAAAATTCGTAATAATGACAAAAAAATACAAATTTTTGGATCTCCTTACTTCCGGGTTCAGCTATCCTGCCGCTGAGGCAGGTGCATTCTGGGAAAAATTCTTACCCCTTCGTTTTAAGTGTGGTCCTGAAAAATCTTTGTTCGAAGGGGTGTATACCCCTTGTCCTTAGCCCTACGCCTTCAAGCTAAAGAGAATTGGGACACCACTACCCCTTGACGTGAACGCGCAAAACGAGGGGTAGGGGTAAGGGGAAGGGCTAAGGGGGAGAATTGGGATTTGGCCTTAATGTGGCACTCGTGTCTCATCCCAAAGAAGCAAACAAAACTGACATTTACCCAACAATCTTTGCACAACTTATAGTTTTATCTGTACCAGATCTAAATTTAGCGGGTAGAAAATTAATGCAAGCGGGCAGTGGGTGAACAAAGATTGAATATACAGCTGGAGCAGTCGGGTGCAGAATGAAACTTTGCGGGAGTAGGACTATAAAAACACGCACAGACCTCTGCACCAGTTATATAACCGTTCTGGACCAATGGTAGCTCAAATATTATAAGGAGCATAAATAAACTCCCCCCAATTTTTTTATGTGTTTGGAGCTGATTTTTTGGACAGATTATTTTCAAAATGACTATGTTCAGTTTTTATTTGTTTTTGTTGAGGTACCTTAATACCCATTGAATTGAACGCTTCTTTCAAACTGGAATCATGGCACAATAATCTGTGACGTACACATATGGGCTTGCAATTTAATGAACCAAACCTCTGAAGCAGTAAGAGAGACATACAAAATACAGTGCATCCGGAAAGTATTCATAGCGCTTCAGTTTTTTATGTTACAGCCTAATTCCATAATGGATATAATTCATTTATTCCCTCAACATTCTACACACAATCCCCCATAATGACAATGGGAAATAAGAGTTTTTGAAATTGTTGCAAATTTATTACAAATAAAAAACCTGCAGAATCACATGTACATCAGTATTCACTGCCTTTGATGTGAAGCTCTAAATTGAGCTCAGGTGCATTCTGCTTCCACTGATCATTCTGGAGATGTTTCAGCAGCTTCACTGGAGTTCACCTGTGGTAAATTCAGCTGATTGGACATGATTTGAGAAGGCATACACCTGTCTATATAAGGTCCCAGGGTTGACAGTGCATGTCAAAGCACAAACCAAGCATGAAGACAAAAGAATTGTCTGTAGACCTCAGAGACAGGATTGTCTAAAGGCACAAGGCTGGGGAAGATTACAGAAACATTTCTGATGCTCTGAAAGTTCCAGTTAGTACAGTGGCCTCCATCATCTGTAAGTGGAAGACTTTTGAACCACCAGAACTCTTCCTAGAGCTGGCCAGCCATCTAAGCTGAGTGATCGGGGGAGTGAGGGCCTTATTTAGGGAGGTGATCGATAACCCAATGTTCACTCTGTCTGAGCTCCAGTGTTCTTCTGTGGAGAGAGGAGAACCTTACAAAAGGACAACCATCTGTGCAGCAATCCAACAATCAGGCCTGTATGGTAGAGTGGCCAGACGGAAGCAACTCCCCACCTGGAATTTACCAAAAGGCATCTGAAGGACTTTTAGACCATAAGAAACTAAACTCTCTGGTCTGATAAGACTAAGATTGAACTCTTTGGAGTGAATGTCAGGCGTTACTTTGGAGAAAACCAGGCACCGCTCATCACCAGGCTAACACTATCCCTACAGTGAAACATGGTGTTGGCAGTAGCATGCTGTGGGGATGTTTTTCAGCTCAGGAACTGGAAAACTAGTCAGGGTAGAGGGAAAGATGAACGCAGCGATGTACAGAGACATCCTGAATGAAAACCTGCTTTACAGTGCTCTTGACCTCAGAATGAGGCGACGGTTCATCTTCCAGCAGGACAATGACAGAAAGCAAATGGCCAAAATATCAATGGAGTGGTAACTCGGTGAATGCCTTTGAGTGGCCCATCCAAAGCCCAGACCTAAATCCTATTAAACATCTCTGGAGAGATCTATACACTGTCGCTTCCCATCCAGCCTGATGGAGCTTGAGAGGTACTGCAAATAGGAATGGGGAAAAATTCCCAGAGACAGGTGTGCCAAGCTTGTGGCATCATATCCAAAAAGACTTGAGGCTGTAATTGCTGCCAAAGGTGCATCAACAAAGTATTGAGTAAAGGCTGTGAATACTATGGGTCTATGTACATGGGATTCTTCAGGCTTTTTGTTTTTAATAAATTTGCAACGATGTAAAAAAACTCTTTGTTCACATTGTCATTAAGGGGGATTGTGTGTAGAATGTTGAGGAAATAAATAAATTTAATCCATTTTGGAATAAGGCTGTAACATAAACAATGTGGTAAAAGTGAAGCTTTGAATACTTTCCGAATGCACTGTATGCAGAGTGGGGCTTGCCAGGATTGAGAACTGCTGTTCAAAAGTAAAGATGTTGTAGAGACTCACTGTAGTGGACGATGTCCTGCATCTTCTTCCAGACTCTGAACGGCAGGTTCCCCAAGTAGCGAGACACATCAATCAAAGCTCCTGAAGGCGTCTGTGGATCCGGCTGTGAGATCTGGACTCTGGAAGAACA
>CAIGQQ010004538.1:2001614-2026880 GCA_903798035.1 Danio albolineatus
AGCTTCTCCTTCATCATCTGCTTCTTCTGCTCCTCTTCCTCCCTCAGTGCAGTGATTGCAGCTTCTTCTTCATCTCGGAGAAACTGATGAAGCTTCTCAAACTCGTGTTTAATCTGATGCTCTGTGTGATCGGCTTGAGTCTGAAAGCAGATCACAGTCACTTCAGTCAACTCAAACTCAAACTGTCTAGACTTACAATATTCTTTGTTCAATTTTTTGACAATTATGAACATCAGGTGAGGTCCAAGCTGGGATCCAGCAATAACATTTGCTCTGTAATTTACTCTGCTCTACTTAGTGGGTTATATCTACAGTGCTTTTCAGCCGCCAATACCTCCTATTACTCATTTAGCGACAACCATCATATTTATTCTGCTAGAGTTATTTTGTTATTGCTCTACCACCGTTTCACTTTGCTCAAAGTTTCATAAACAGGGAATCTTCAGTATCATAAAAACACTAAATCGAATACAGATTCTATTATTCTTAAAAAAATAAAAAATATAATATATATACATATATACATACAGTGAGGGAAAAAATTATTTGAACCCCAGCTGATTTTGTAATCCAGGTACTGATCGGGCGCAGCCATGCTTAGCTTCAGTGGACGACCATGTGAGAGTTGCAGAGAGCTAGCTGCCAGCTAATTAATTTTAGAACCACACACTCAAGACGAGGCCAATCGATAAATGAAAATTTGGACCATTCTCTGAAGTGAGACTGTTCTCTTGACCCGCAACCTGTAGCGGTAACACTTTTATAATAACTACACGCTATGAATCATCTATTAAGCATTAGTAAATTGTGAATTCATTATTTTTTAATTATTAACTCTGCATTAATAGACGTTAGTGACCAGTTTATACCTGCAGCTACAAATGCTCTATTCTTGACTTATAAGTACATTTATGATGTGCTTAATAATTGAGTTTTCATACTTTGTTATAGATTCATTTTTCATTACTAAATTAAGTATTGCATTATTTACAAACCAGTTATTTAAGAATAGTCGGTGGTTTTTATGATCATTCATAATGAGTTAGTGAATAATTAATAAACTATTAAAATCAACATTTAAATACTGTATTATTCAGGCATATATTAATAGTAAATTTATATGTTAATAAATGATTTATTAACCCAACTTCATCCAGTTTTGTGACCTGATCTAAAGTGAGGACTGTTCATGCTTTATAAATCCCTCATAAATGATTATTAAAGGTTCAGTTTTATTCTAAAAGAACATAGACGCCTTTATTTATTTCTATTAATTTGAATATACAGTTGAAGACAGAATTACCCTCCCAGTTTATTTATCAACCCCCGTTTCTTTTTTTCGCAAATTTCTGTTTAACAGAGAGCAGGTTTTTCAACACATTTCTAATCATAATAGTTTTAATAACTCATCTCTAATAACTGCTTTATTTTATCTTTGCCATGATGACAGTAAATAATATTTGATTAGATATTTTTCAAGGCACTTCTATATAGCTTAAAGTGACATTTAAAGGCTTAACTGGGTTAACTAGGTTAACTAGGCAGGTTAGTGTAATTAGGCAAGTTATTGTATAATGATGGTTTGTTCTGTAGACTATGTTTTTTTAGAAATTAAAAACTTAAAAAAGCTTTTATTCTTGCTGGAATAAAACAAATCAGATTTTCTCCAGAAAAAAAAAAATGATCAGACATACTGTGAAAAATTCCCTTGCTCTGTTAAACATCATTTGGGAAATATTTAAAAAAGAAAAAAAAATCAAAGGGGGGGGGGGGGGCTATTAATTCTTTGCAACCTTCTCTAAAATAAAATGACTGTACAGTTTAAACATCGCTAAACAACTTTAACATGTTGTATCATAATATACTGTTAAATTATATTGTTGTTGTTTTTTTTACCCAATTTCATGTTGTATTTTGACACTCCTGTTATTCAGCAATGTTTAAACTTTACAGTAATTTTATTATTTAGATAGGATTGCAACCATGTATTGTTTATTTGATATTAAGCCTTTAATTATCATTTATGAGGGACTTATAAAGCATGAATAGTCCTCACTTTAGATCAGTTCACAAAACTGGATGAAGTTGAGTTAATAAAGCATTTATTAACATACAAATTTACTATTAATATATGCTTGAATAATACAATATATAAATGTTGATTTTAATAGTTTATTAATCATGTACTAACTCATTCCCAATGATCTTAAAAACCACCAATTACTCTTAAATACAAATGGTTTGTAAATAATGTGATACTTAACTAAGTCATGAAAAATAAATCAGTAACAAATGATGAAAGTACAATTATTAAGCACATTAGAAATGTGCTTTTAAGTCAAGAATAGCGCATTTGTAGCTGCAGGTATAAGCTGCTTACTAACGCCTATTAACCCTATAAGACCTGAAATATCACAAAACAGGCAAAACATTCTACTTTTCTGGAACTGAGATGTCTTTTAAGCAAAATGCCCCCAAAAATTGCCATTTTTTAAAAAAAAATATATATTTTGCATCGCAGTTAATTCCTCAGGCGTCTGTGCAACTTTTTGATCACAACAATGTTTATTTTAATTACAAGAAAACAATTTTGCCCAAAACATTTCAGGCCGTTTCCTCTTTGTTTTTACCTGTTACCTGATATACCAATTTTATATCAAATCATATGCAACAGGTTATTAAACAAAGAATTGATCAGGCAGATATTATATAGGTGTGTAATAAATATTATACATTCGGCTTTACAGGGTTAATGCAGAGTTAATGCTTAACAAATAATGAATTCACTATTTGCTAATGCTTAATAGATGATTCATAGTGTGTAGTTATTATAAAGTGTTACCAAGAGGGTTTACAGAAAGGGTTTTTTGACCTTGCATACCTATCAGACTTTTGTTGGAGACCCTCAAAACCAAAATATGACCTTTTTTAATGTATCCAAACCTGTAACCAAACTTGAAAGATTGTCCTTCGTTCTTAGAAGATACCCATAATTCTATTTCTGTCATTTGATGTCTTCACTCTGTCTATCGAGGACTCATTTAAGTTTCCTCACCTTGATGTGCTGAAGCGTTTCCTCCAACTGCCCTTTTATTTTTTCTCTGCGTTTGATTTTCCACTTTAAGGACGTCACTGCCGTATTGAGCTCCTCCTGAAAGTGACAATATATAAAACACCAGCTGATGAAACTTAAGTCATTATTCATTCATTCATTTTCCAGCATTTGTTTTACACAGCGGATGGCCTTCCAGCTGCAACCCAGTACTGGGAAAAATCCATACACACTCATACATACAGCCAATTTAGTTTATTCAATTCAGCTGTAGCACTTATGTTTGGACTGTGGGGGAAACCGGAGCACCCGGAGGAAACCCACGCCAACACGGGGAGAACATGCAAACTCCACACAGAAATGCCAACTGACCCAGCCGAGGCTCAAACCAGCGACCTTCCAACTGTGAGGTAATAGTGCTAACCACTGAGCCACCATGTCTTCACTAGTTGGAAAGAAATATTGTGCATATATGCATGTGTTTGTCTATTACATAAAGAAACAGTCTCACCTTACACAGTGGAATTGCTTCATCGATGGGCTTGAATTTGTGATTCTCGTGTTCTTGTAAAGTAACACACATCACACACACAGGCTGTTTGTCCTCCAGACAGAAGAGTTTGAGTTTCTCACCGTGTAAACCACAGATCTCTTCAGATACCGAGGAAGATCTCTCATTTGTCTCCTTCAGGTACAACTCACACAAGTTTCTTAACACAAGATTAATTGGAGGATCATCCCTCGAGGATCTTCTCCGGCAAACAGGACACTCTTTAGCGTTCTTGGTTCTCCAGTACTGCTGAAGACACTCTTTACAGAAACTGTGACTGCAGGACAGAAACACTGGATCCTTGAAGACTTCACAGCACACGGGGCAAGAGAAATCATCAGAAAGCGAAGCCATTTTCAGTGTTTTAACCCCAGTATGTTTACTTCTACTTTCCGGATGATGATGAGAGAATTAGAAATGCTGAAACACAACGATCTGCCGTGTGTTCAGAAGTAAACTGTTCAGATAATCCTTCCTGGAAGAGTTTATCTTTCTCCTTCTCAGATTCGTCGTTCCTGTTTTTTTTTTTTTTTTTTTTTATTGAGAAATTGAGGATATGACAAACATCATAAGACAAGTCACAAGCAGTGATGTGTTGAAATAAGTTTCTGATCATTTAGTAAAAAAATAAATAAAAAGGTCAAACAAGGCTATTGGTATTTCCTCCAAGTTCTTTGATCAACAGAATGCCTTAAACTAGTGTTGTAATAGAGTTGGGCTGTTTTTAGGTAAACTTGGAGTATACACCGTGGGGTATTGGTAAGGCTACAGAGACTAGAACCCCATTCAAAGTATTTTAGGGTGCTTTCACAACTATGGTTCAGTTCATTTGGTCCGGACCAAGGGCAACATATAATACATTGTAGCATTTTTCTGTCGTTTTTTGGGTCCCTTTCACACCACACTGATTGCTTTGGTCCAAACCAGTTGCAAAGAACCAAAATGCAGTTATGTGATAAAATCTACATCACTCATTGGCCAGATGTTATTGAACATATTTCCTAAACTGTTTTTCAATTGGTCAGAATTAACATGCGGGTAAATGCCAATGGAACTCTGGCAAGTAAACAAACCTGCAGACACAAAATGTTGCTTTTTATTATGGAGGGACGACTGCATTGGCTGATTGTATCCCTGCTCATAGTTTACTATATAGTTTGTAAACATCCCTTTTAGACAAACTTTATATTTTGAGAATGGAAAACAATGCGGCTGAAAAACAATGTTTTAAAGATCCCCTATTATCCATTAAAAAGGGTCATATTTTGATTTTGGGGGTCTCCAACAGCAGGCTAATATGCATGCATGGTCAAAAAAAACTTTAATTGTCTTATAATTTGCATTTATTTTTGCCTAATTATCCCAGCAACTCCTATATGAATCGTTCAGCGATTCATTTGTTTCAAAACTCCTCCTTAGAACGATGCTAAACTGCGCTGATTGGACCGATGACCCAGTCTGTTGCGATTGGTCGACATCATTCAGTGCGAGAGAATGCCCACCACGGCTAATCAATATTGAAGTAGTCATAGTGTGTGCGTGAGCATATCTGCCAACACTCGTTTTTCCCGGGAGTCACCCGTATTTCAGACACCTCACCCCCGAAACTAACCCCCCGGTCTCCCAACATATCACTCTATTCTTAACCAGAAGTAAAAACAGTGACACACATGCAGTATTAATGCACACAGCGGCAAAAGCTGAACCATTATGAAACAGGACCACCGCACTTGTGTAGGAGAGCTGATGTAGCCATAGCAACGACAAACAGCAGAGGAACACGAGTTCACAAACGCATTTTAATCTGTAAACAAAGCAGCACGCATTGCGTTTTCAACATGCTTTTAGACGCGATATGAGCATACAAGCTAACCAGATACACTACAAGCGGTTAAAAGTTACAAAACATAATTAATGTCCGCCCAGTCCGATTGTTCAATAACATCTGGCCAATGAGTGATGTAGATTTTGTCACATGACTGCATTTTGGTTCTTTTTAACTGGTTTGGACTAAAGTAATCAGTGAAAATGACCCAAAACGGCAGAAAAATGCTACAATGTATCATATGTTGCCCTATGGTCCGGACAAAATGAACCGAACCACAGATGTAAAAGAACCCTAATTAAGGCAGGTGTGAAAACACCCTTAACATCCATCACACTTGGTTACATGGTAGTAGGTATAGTATGGATTTTGTGTGTGTACTCTAAATAAAACACAGACAAAATATACAAGAATAAGTCAGTTTAGAAAATTAGCATAACAGTAACAAGCTGAAATATTTATACACAGCACTGAACTGCAATATACATATAAAACTGAGCATTCATAAACTTTTAAACTTATACAAGCAGGAATAATGCTCAGTATCAACAAGCTTTGAACTTAATTAGTCGGGGATATAACAATAATATAGGTATATTAAGCGATATACAAAAACATTCACATTTAAAGCAATTCTATTTACATTAACGACCGCTAATGCTCTGTACGAGCTAGCGCGTGAATCCATAATATCAAAACCATCACATGATGAAACCGTGGTAACAATTATGTAAATGACACATAAACACTTACTTTTAGTCAGTGAAGCACACGAATCTTACTGGAATTAGGCGGAAAGCAAAGCATGAGCGATTTCCTCTCAAGCTGAACAAAACAAAACTTCAGTCAATAGACTCTATGTACCTCAGACCTGTGCTGCGTTTTGATCGGCTGTCTGTTGTAATATAAGAAATCTCTGATACAGTATGTCAACTATTGATTTTAAATGAAGACGAAGTGAACTTTACTTTCACTTTTCAATCTAGATCACGTCAGGAAAAAAAACCGACTGGCATATACACGACAACAGTGCCTCTCAGAGGTCACTTCTTAAAATGCTCAAGAAAAAAATCCCTTTATACGACACACTGCTTAACTTTACAGCGTTTAACTAAAGGGGCGAAGCATAAAGTAAATAAAAAGTAGGATTTGAGTGCTTTCCAACAAAAAAGTCAAACAACAGTCTTTGTGAAGGAGTGTTGCATTGTTTTAGCCTAATGAATTTCGCAAACTCATTGTAGTGGACAGTTTGAAGGGATAATATGAGAATATTTGCGAATAACTTGACAGCACGACAGGACTGGGACACACACACACACACATAGGTCTGTCACAATAATCACTATATTGACTTATCGTACAATACATGGACATGACCTCAATATATTTTGGGGATGCAATATATATCGCCCATACGTAAAAAAAAAACAATTCTAGCAACATTTTAGCTGATTGCAAAACCTCTCTTTCTCTATTGGAGGTGTCACTATGGTATTTACCATAAATGATTAAGTATATTTTGATGTGGGTCCCTGACAACTGAAAGTAGATCTGGCAGCAGATATCGCAGTCTCTGTTACATTTTACCTTGCATTTTTTTTGTTAACATTTATTATTATTTGTTTTGGATATGTGTTTTCACGTTCTGATTCCAATGTCTAATCATTAAATTATTAAAAAGACTAAATTAAATATTCTTAAGAATAAAATATGATGTATTCTTTCAAAGAGTGTACTTGCGTTATGATGCTATTATATTGTCATTCTGGCATTATATAATAAGTGGCCTAAAATGGTCTTAAAATGACAATAATATCGTTTATCGCGATATATTTTGGTGCAATATATCGTACAACAAAAAATAGATATCGTGACAGGCCTACACACACGTAAAAAAAAAAACAATCTGATCACAGATTAATCCTTCAGTTTGACTTGTGAAGAAATTCTCTCCATGCCGATCTGCCACATTACTAATAAAATTTATGTATTTTGTTAGAAAAATGAGTTTTATATTTCCATACCCTTACATACCCAGCTAACAGGGAACGTTCCCAGAACATTCACTAACATTCTTTAAAAGTTGTGGAAATGTTAGCACAGAATAGACCGTTTTAGAATGTTCTCATAACGTTACTAACGTTCTTGTAATGTTAAAAAAACGTTCTTAGAACAAAGTTTTTTGGAACGTCTTCAGGACATTATTTGTACTTAATGAACGTTCTCATATTGTTGATGGAAAACGTTCTTAGAACAAAGTTGAGACTGGACATTTCAACGTTCTTGGAACCTTCCAAATAAGCGTTCTTAGAACATTATATTTTGGTGGAAATGTAGGTTTTGAAAACGTTGTAAGAACGTTATGCTAACCATAAAAAAAGTTCTAGCGACATTAAGCAAACTGGACATTTCATTGTTCTTGGAACGTTCCAAATAAAAGTTCTTAGAACATTATATTTTGGTGGGAGTTTAGGTTTTGAAAACGTTGTGAGAACATTATGCTAACCATAAAAAAACGCTCTAGCAACATTAAGCAAACTGGACATTTCAACAATCTTGGAACATTACAGAAAACGTTATGAGAACGTTCTCACAACCTAAATTTGTTAGCTGGGTACAAGCCCCTAAAAAAAAAATCATAATTAATACATTCTCTACTGTGCAAAGAAATAGACCATCACTATCACTTGTGTGCAGAACTGTATATATTTCCATATTAAGCTTAACCCTCCAGCATATTTCTCCCCTTAATCGAACCCATATAGTCCCATTTGTGCTTAGAGGTCTCAAGTGTGATCCAATTTTTTTGCTTTCTTTGGTAAAGTACATCTATAAGTTTATGTATTTCTTTTCTGAGTGTTTGATACATTGAGTGTGGCGTGTATATTTAATTTTCTGTCCGAGTGAATCTAATGTTGCCTTTTTAATATTTAATAAGGTCTGGACTCTGTGGAGGACATTTCATGACTGTTTTTGTTTCAGCTGTTTTTTTTTTCTTCTCCAGATTTGATTTCACTGCACTTCCTTCATTTTCCTTCGGCTATTATTATATTTATTATTAATATTATCAATCATCAGCTAAGTGTGAACTCCTGAAAACAACGCTTTTATATTCTTTAAAGCAGTGGTTCTCAAACTGTGGTACGTGTACCACTAGTGGTACGCGGGCTTCCTTCTATTGATACTCGGAGGAATCGCAGAGTAATTAAAGTTTAAAATTTAACACACTTTTAACCCTTTGATGTATACGATAACACCGATGTGATCAGTAAATTAATTTTAATGGGCTACACCTTTTTTTGTTTTTTGTTTTCAATTTCCTAATGTTTGTTTTGTGTTCTATCATTTAAAGCAATATTTGTAACGGTTGTTGGGGGCGAATATCTCATTTTTAATCCCAATGTTGACAGGTATAGTTTAATCACTTGCTTTTCTGACACACAAAGCCTACTCTAACGCCCAGATAAAATTTCTAATTTAAGTATGTAAATCCAATTCATATATTTAAATTAATGTTTAGATTTAAGATGTTAAGTCATATATATAGATGCAACATATAGTTCAAAAAGAGTTTAAGAATATGATGACATACAGCCTACTGTATATTTATGAGGTCCAAGGAACTTGATGAATAGGCTACTTTATGATCATACTTTTTAGTTTTCTTTTTACTTTTTAAGAGCGGTGCCAATTTAACTCACTTTAAAAGCACATTTTAGTTTAAATGTTGATGTTTATTTAATTACCTGTAAGAACAGTATAGTGTTATTGTTTAAACTATTTAGAATGTTTAAAGTGGCTGACAATAATAAATACTCATAATAATGAGGCAGAATTAATCTGCCACGTTTTTGAACTGTGCAGTGCTGTAGCTGCTTAATTAGGCCTACTATGCTACTGTATTTCAAAACTGGTCATTATGGTGGTACTTGGAGAGACCATTTTTTTCGGAGGTGGTACTTGGTGAAAATAGATTGAACCACTGCTTTAAAGTTTACAAGAACCGGAAGCCGCCACTTTCCCCCCGTATTTTGACACAGTTCCTAAACAGCAAATTGTGAGGTGTTGAATTTCAGGTGTAGTGTTATAGTGTTAAAATCCAAGTGTACATTTACTGTTTTTAACACTGATGTGGGTTAAATTGTGCCTTTAACAGACTGCATTTCTGCTGTTGCCTTTCCATTCTAATCATCAGTGTTAATTGTTCAGGTTTGAGAGATGACATTCCTGTGTTCAGTTAAAGTACTGATATAATTGTATTTGGCAGTCAGTATTTTTTGCTGATTTGTGAATTTGAAACCGTATAAAGCTAGGTCCAGGTTACACTTTCAAAAGTCAAAACACCTCTGCAGTGTAAAATATATACACTTTTGAAAGTGTAACCTGGACACTTGGCTGGTGGGACTCATATAGACACCAGACAAGTGTTAAATTCAATGCATGTGGTGTAAAATGTACACTGGCAAATTTGCTGAGAAGAGAAAGTAACTCTTAAATGACAAAACAATAGGTGTGGCTTGTTTTTTCTACTGCGAGCTGATTGGATGTAGCAAAGTAGGCATTTCATTCAGAAAGATGGGGGAAAGGGTTTGGGGAGAGTTATTACAATTACCTCCACCTCACCATTTCTGTTTATTATCGAAAATGACTGTTTGTAGGGATGTGGTTAAGTATGTTAGCTACGCCCAATACCTCCGACAGATGTAATCTGAGAACTTAAAGGGTCACGAAACACCAAAACACATGTTTTGAGCGGTTGACAGTCATATATGTGTCCCACGCTGCTAAAAACAAAATTGTGAAAAACAAAAACAAAAAAATGGTTGTTTTTGCGTTATTTTGAGCAAATTCGTTCTTCCAGTTTGAAACAAATTTTTGAAGCTGCGTCACGCTGATGAGCGTGGGGAGTGGATGTCTGTCCCGGCGAGAACATTCTGACGTCTCTGAGTGTGCGGCATTAATTCATGAGATAGACTTGGTTCAAACCAACCAGAGAGCTCTATTGTGTACGTGGCGCAACTTCATCAATAATCATGATCGCTTTGAAGATTGTACCTGTTATGCTGCGTTCACAGCAGACGCGGAAGACGCGTCAAGTGCGAGTGATTTACATGTTAAGTTAATGCAAAGGCATGAATAGGCATCCTGCGGCGCGATACATGCGAATTGCGCCGCGCTTAACGCGCACGGGTGTGATTATGACATAGCGCCTGTTGTTGGTGTACCGGGGGATAATCCTTCTGCTGACAACAGTTCATCAAACTCGGCTCGGCTCAGTCAGAAGCACCGCTGAAAGCTTCCATCATCCAGGTTCAGTTTCTGGAGGAGTTTATGAGCTCACAGAGCTGCGTGCACCTCTGAAATAATCTAGTGGACTCAGCTCCAATCGAATCGACACTGTTTATCAGCCTTCATAAACAGTGTTGTGCAAGTTACTTCAAAGCTGTAATACATTACAGATTACTTGTTACTGTTATTTAAATGTAATCCCTTACCTTACAATATTACTGTCTCAAAATTGTAATATGTTACATGACTACATATTACTTTTTTAGTTACTTTCACCAAAATAACTCTAGAATTAGAACTTAACATTGTAAAATGACCAAATGTACTGCAGAGCATTTTACATCCAGTAGAAAGCGATATGATGTAGCAGAATGACTGTGACCTGTCCAGGCTACTAACAATATAGTATATAGTTAACAATGCGAAGGCTCAAGACAATGCAAGAATGGATGACAGCCAGAATCACAAATGATCTAAGTCTGTTAAAAGTATGGTAGAAGTAAAGTGATTATCTGGCAATATCTCTGAGTAGCTTGACTATATTCATATTAGACACAACAGGCCTATATGTAAACTCCAATGCCATGACAAGATGCAGATTTTTTTTTCTTATTGTTGCCATTATTTTATTCACTTTAAATTTAAGTGGCTCACAACACAAAACTGTCATGCGCAAAGTGAGCGTAGCTTTCTCAATATAATGCCTGTGCACCGATTTTCTGTTTGTGGACAAAACTGCTTGTGAGCTCTCAAATATACGCTGCTTGTGCGCAAATTTCCTCACGCTCTCTCAAATATGCACTACTCACGCACACATTGTCTTGCGTGCTCTCAGTACACTGCTCGCTCAGTGAGATTATATGCAGACTCACAATGTGTGTCTTGTGTTCCTTCTTCCTTTCGTGCTTTTTGATATGATTTATATTGGTCCACTATTCATTAACAATAACCAAAATACAAAAATACTCCTATTGTGCAATAAACGTGCAATACTTTCTCCTTATGCACTTGTACACAGCACCTTATAACAATATACAATGCAATACTTCTTACGCATTTGCACACAGCACCTTATAACCTGTATATTTATAACAAATCTGTACATACATTTCAACATCCAGATCTTATTGGTTTGACTGCATCTCTGTTTAATGTCTATCGTCTTTTTTTAATATTTATTCTGTGTTGTCACTTGTCACTTTTTGTACACTGGAAGCTTCTGTAGCCAAAGCAATTCCTTGTGTGTGAAGCACATTTGGCAATAAAACTGATTCTGAAAATAGACTTACATATAAATGTTTTATCTAATAAACCAGACATTTTTGGCTGTGTGTTATATGATGAGATATTTCCAGCACTTAAGACACAGAGAATAGACGTTGACTGTAAAGAATACATTTTATTTTAAAAAACATTTATTAAACAGCCAAAATGTGCACTATACTAATCAAATAAAAAAAACATTTAAACAAAAATATAACTAACGCAAGCAGAAATGTTACTAATAGAATATAGGGGAAAACTTAATTAGGTATTATAGCCTACTGTACTATTTACTCTTCAAATAAATAAAATGTGGTCTTCCACATTGTTGATGAGTTTTGGAGAACATTTTTCCTGTCATCCTCTTCATTTTGAGGAAAAGCTGTTCCACAGGGCCCCTGAACACGTCTATTGGCATACTGTGTTTTGAACATTACTATAGTAAAGTACTTCAATGAATCTGTTGTGGTAATGCTATAGTTGCTATGGTAACACAACAAGTGAAATATAAACAAATTACCCAGTGCTGTAGTTTTTTTCTTACAATATTATAGTGTATATTATTCTACAATTCCCCACACTTTACTGTACTAAGACTACACGTTGTATTTCACTTGATCAGTTCACTATTCTTAATACTACAGATGGCTGAAGCATTTATTAACAAGTTTTAAATTATACTAGCCTAAAACATAGGCAGAATACCTAACACTTAAAAACACTAGTATTTATTTTAGAATTTACCTCAACCTGTAGGTAAATAGTGTAGAAATATCTCTGGATATATAGTATAAGATAATAAAATCTCTGGAGAGCAAAAGCACAAAAGAGGAGGAAACACAATTAAGGCACACATTGTGAGTCTGCATCATCTGACGTAGCAGCCAGTGTTTTGAGCGCACGTGAGTTTTGTCCACGAACAGAGGAACCGAAACCGGCGCGTTCGCTCGCTCGTATTACATGAATACGTTTGTCAGTAAAAATAACACCATATGCACTTACGTCCATCTCGCGAATGTACTGTCTTCTGCCATTTTCATCAATTTTCCGCTTTTCCGCTGTGTGTTAGGGCTTAACATTACTGCGCACCGGGCTGAGTCAATAGCCTCGGACCTCCAGCTCACAGGCTGAAATCACTCCGCGTTCAAAGTAAAAAGTCCCAATAGCCAGAGGGAGATGAATGACAACACACGCCGCGCGTATATTCTCTAACCACGAACAGGAAATAGAACGGCAGTATTTTTATTTGTTAATGTCTTGCGGTCGAAAAGTGTGTTGTAACGCGCGCGTTACTGAACATGTACCGAGTAAAATATTACTGAAAATTCATTAGTAATGCCTTACACTACTGCGTTACAGGAAAATGTAATACATTACTGTAATACATTACTTTTATAACGCGTTACTCCCAACACTGTTCATAAAGCACATAAACACAGTTATTCTCTCTATAAAACCCCTGTTAGCCATTTAGCAATAAAGCTATAGCATTATTGCTATAGCATTATATAGCATTACGCGAATCCGAAAATAAAGAAAAAAGTGCCGTTAAAGTCAACAAATTAATAATTTGGCAAATAATTCAATTACTGATGTCCATGTAAACACAGTCTGTGTGAAAATGAGCGTGTGCACAAATGGAAACTCCCATTTTTATGCAAAACCTTCCCTCTTTCCCCTTCCCCGACACTCCTACCTAAACAGAGCTGGACACACCCACTTTACTGAGCTTTTCCAAACTAGAGGTGTGAAAACACCACGCTGAGACTGGGGGGTTTCGTGGCCCAACAGGAAGTGAATTTCAGATTTCAATTGCAGATTACAAAGGCAAACTTTTTATTTGATCACCACATAACCAGCAATGTGTGCTAACAAAACCATATGGTTAGTTTTTTTTATGTCATTTGTACTTTAAATCTTTCAAACTACACTGCTGTTTCCAGCTGGCCGTGTTTTCATGTGTGTAAATGTAGTGTTGCTTTGTGAATTTGGAGAAATCATGACGCTACTGTTTGACCTGCTGTGCAACATACCTGAAACTGATCCACCCTCTTACAACTCACACCAGGAAGAGCTTGCCATTCACTGTTTTCTGTCACACTGATGCTTCAATCTGGAAATAATCACATCTATACAATAACCACAATCTAAATAATACACAATCTGTAAATCAAATAGAGTTTTTGAGCATTTCAGAACATATTTTTGTGACTCTTTTGTGGTTATTTGAATTGAAAAGGAACGTTCAACAGCATTTTAATAGCAAAGCCAATGTTTAGATCTCTGAAGCTCAAGCAAAAAGTGAAAATGGATTCAGCGCCTGGTGGAGGTCCCGCTTGCGCTTTACACAGCGAGAAACTCCAACTCTTCTGTCTGGAGGACAAACAGCTTGCGTGTTTGGTGTGCAGAGACTCAGAGAAACACGTCAGTCACACATTCAGACCCATCGGCGAAGCCGTTTCATCATATAAGGTAAGAGAAATGTCTTTTGTTTCATATGTAGTGAACAGTTCATCATTTAATGTTGTCGATCAATTCCAGGAGGAGCTCAAAACTACACTGAAGTCCCTACAATTTAAACTCACACAAGAATTAAAGACGAGAGGAGAGTTGGAGAAAACGGTTCAACACATCAAGGTGAGGACTGATTCATATTTCTTACAGTTTTTCTCCATTGGTTTGGCTCATTTCTTGAAATAGAAATTACATTCTCAAAACAACATGGACAAACCTCGAAACCACTTGGCAATTGTTCACAACAGTATAGCATTTCTCATTCATTTCATCCACTTGCAAATATCTAAGTACACCTTAGCAAATGATTAAGTACAGACAGCCGACATTTAGCACAATTTCCAAGTGAACAGATCTTGTTGATCTAAACTGATTGTTGATTCTCAGTCTAATGGTTGTTCTCTCCAAAATGTGTCAGCGTCATTTCATTGTATGTGTCATTACATGCACAATAGTCTGTCCAATTGTCAAAATTAGTCAAGACCATGATACCATGAATACCATACAGTAGGTGAATCCTTGGAACATTTGATTACAATTTATTACAGCAATCGACAGCCAAGGGACGAAGATGTGGCCGTAATATTATTGGCCATCAGGCCACAGTAAATGTCTCAGGCCAAAGGTGGCGTAATATAACTATGGTGCAATATAACTATATGTGCTGCCATATCTGAGAATGGTGTGGCTGCTCACATCCCCAGTCCCGGCCTATACAATACACAGAAGCTCCTCATCTTTGTGGAACGCCTTCAATTTGATTTGATCCCTGAAAATGAGAGAGGTCTTGTGGCGCCTCACCTACCACAATATGTGAAGAACAGTGAAGAACTGTTATCAAACTCCAGCTTTATTTATAGCACTATAGTTTTTTGTATGTGTGTTTATATTACAGTTTATTATGCTGTATAGTTTCTTTTTGCTCTGATATATGGAAGTTACTTTGTGTGTGGTTGATCATTACAATAAAAAAAGTAGTTACCATTTCCTTGGCAGTATGAGTGCAATGTGTGACGTCAAACCTTGGAGGCTACTCTTACCCTAAAATCCTATTTTAATTTTATTTATTTTTTTCAGTTTTATACACAATTGTATTCTGTCAGCTGGACAAAAACAGTACAGTAACCATTGTCACTGAATGACTGGGCTAAGACTGTAAGGTGGACATGAGGGATATTTTAGTGGTCCTTTGCCATAGTGACAAAGCACCTAAACATTTTGACTTGCAGTGCTTAAACAACGCCAAAGGGACTAAGCATTTTGGGGGCGCTGACTGTTTAAATGAGAAGGAAATTTAGTTTTGACACATGAGTGAACTGTTTTGGGAAAGGTATGAGCTGTTGCAGGTAAACCATGGTGTTGTGCTGAACCATCCACATTATTCTGGCAAAACCACCATACGTGTTGAGAATGTCCGCTTTGTTTCAGAAATGAGCCAAAGCAATTGAGAAGGATATTTGCCATTGTTGTGGCCCTGACTTTTTATATGGGAAAGGAATTTAGTTTTGATGCATGAGTGGACAGATGCTGTTTTTGGACAGATGTGAGCTTCTGCAAGTGAGCTGTAGTGTTGTGCTAAACTGTAACACTGTTTTGCCAAATGATCTTAGAATTTTGAGAATGTAATTTCTGTTTGAAGAAATGAGCCAAACCAATGGAGAAAAACTGTAATATCTTTTAAACACTGAGTTATCTCACATAATTGTATGCAGAAACTCAATCAAGGCTCAAACACAGTTTCATCACAGCTTTAAGATGATTAATGTAGCCTATAAAAAATACTATACAAAATGATGACCCCTGTGCATTAGTTTATCTAGCTATTATAACTGCTCTTATATTCCTTTTTCGGAATAAGATTGCAGAGGGATGTTTAACAATTAAAGGGCCACGAAACCCCCCTGTCTCAGCAGGGTGTTTTCACACCTACAGTCTGGAAAAGCTCAGGAAAGTGGGTATGTCCAGCTCTGTTTAGGTGGGAGTATCAGGGGAGGGAAAGAGGGATGGTTTTGCATAAAAACCGGAGTTTCCATTTGGATTTTCAAACAGGCAACACACAAACACAGACACAGGGGAGAAAGACAGTGACTGTTTATATTGACATCAGTAATCAAATTATTTGCCAAATTACTAATTACTAACTTTAACTGCAGTTTGGCACTTTCACTTTTACTCAGGAACATTTCCTGCGTGTCCCTCGTGACAAACGAGATATTAAATGTGAGTAACTGCTGGAGGAGTGCAGATTTAATGGAGTGTGTTAGACCGCACGGCGTATGTTAGTGCCAGTTTGGCACTTTTACTTTTACTCAGGAACATTTCCTGCATGTCCCTTGTGACAAACGAGATATTAAATGTGAATAACTGCTGGAGGAGTGCAGATTTAATGGAGTGTGTTAGACCGCACGGCGTATGTTAAAAAAAAAAACTCCGCATTTCTCAGTAACTTAGACGCCCTCGGTAAGCAGCGTCAGAAAGCTGTGTGTGTGGACTATCCTGTCACAAAACGTGGCGAAAATTCTACATGACAGTAACCGTTTGATTAGAGTGTTTATATGTTTACACTCAGAGAGCAGCATTCTCTCACTTACCACATCTGTAGAGACAGGAATATCAACACCAACTAGACCGCGGCTGTTTTTTAAAAAAAGGAGACAAGCGGCAAATCTGGATTTCACCATTTCCATATGCGGAAAGCTCTCGGGTAAAAATGTTCCTCACAAACGCATTTCTGTTACACTCACTGTAATCCACCGTAAGTCCAGTTACACTCTCATAGCGGGGAAATGAAAGCAAAACTTTCGTTGGAGCATGTTTATAAACACAACACTGGCGACCTGTGTCTGCAAACAATTCTTCTTCTTCCACTTGTTTTAGCAACATGACGTGGCGCCTCTCTGCCATCTGAACACTGTAGCAGGTAAACAATCTTCGAAGCGATCATGCATATTAATGAAGTTACACTGCACACACAATAGAGCGCGCTGATTGGTTTGAACCAAGTTTATCTCATGAATCAATGCCGCTCGCTCATAGACGTCACGATGCACTGGCCGGTACAGACGTCCACTCTCCACGCTGGAATACACGCAAGGATCTCATCAGCGTGACGCAGCTTCAAAAATTTGTTTCAAACCTGAACGAATTTGCTCGAAATAACGCAAAAACAACCAATTTTCACTTATTAGTCAATTATATGTGTCCTAATAGTGTTTATAGCAGCGTGGGAACATGTGGGAACATGTGGGAACAGCTCAAAACATGTGTTTTGGTGTTTCCTGACCCTTTAAAGTACAGTTTTTTAACATCATACAGATGAGCTTTTGAGTCGTTCGGCAGAACTACAGCTCGAACCGCTGTAGTTAAATACCATTCTGACAGTCTTTAAGCTCTGAGCTGCATTTCTTGCTCTTCATCCTTAGGAAAAGTACAGTATTTTGCTGCTCCTCCTACAAAACGTAACTAATTATTCCCAATTCGGCTCTGGTGACCTTTAGACTGAGCCGCACAATGACTAAGAGATTTTAGATGTTCATTTCTTTTCTGCAAAAGCTATGATGTCACAAATTTAACAAGGTTGACCTTAAATGAGTTCAAAGGCTGTATCTTAGAAAAACTTTAATCGATCAAAATGAAAATTAACATAGGGTTTCCTGGACCAACTGTAAGCCTTGCTTGGCCCGTAACCGCTGCTTGCAGTTATTCATTTATTCATTTTCTTTTAGTCTTAGTCTCTTTATTAATCTGGTGTCACCACAACGGAATGAACCGCCAACTTATCCAGTATATGTTTTACGCAGCGGATGCCCTTCGAGCTGCAACCCATCTCTGGGAAACATCCACACACAATCATTCACTACGGACAATTTTAGCCTACCCAATTCACCTGTACCACATGTCTTTGGACTTGTGGGGGAAACCGGAGCACCCGGAGGAAACCCACGCGACCACGGGGAGAACATGCAAACTCCACAAAGAAATGCCAACTGACCCAGCCAGGACTCAAACCAGCGACCTTCTTGCTGTGAGGCAAACGTGCTACCCACTACGCCACCATGGCGCCTGCTTGCAGTTATATTTTGTTTATCAGTATCAGTATGTTTAGGTTCAATAATTTCATTTTAATGGCAAGGAACTAAATAATTTTAAGAGCTGTCTATATTTACATTCAGCCATTTAGCAGTGGCTTTCATCCAAAGTGACTTACCATTGATGAGACATTCAGTGATTCAACAAGAAGGATCAATACACACCACTAAATGTGCAAATTATACAAAGGAGCTGTTAGTCAGAATTATTTTTTAGATAGAAGAGTGTTTCTACAGGTGGTTTGTCAAGCCCACTCACCTGTATGAGGCACACTTCATAAATGCAGTATATTATTTATTTATTTTATATGAATTGGTTGTAAGAAAGTGTTGTCATAGTTTCCGGGTTTTCTCTTAATGAATCAAACTCAGTCTGGAGGTTATGAATATCAGAAGAATATGCTTTATTGGAATATTTTCCAAAGCAGAGACAGCCTGGAGAAAACCCCGTTTACACTAATGCGTTTTCGTTTTAAAACGCATACGTTTTGCTACGTTTACGCCATCCGTCCACACTACACCGGAGTTTTCGAGCCCTGAAAACAGAGCGCTTTGGAAATGCTGGAGAGGCCGTTTTCATTCCAAAACGCTGCTGCTTCGTCTCAGTGTGGATGGGGGAAAAGGGAGACGACTGAAAACGCAGGCATGGCTGCTGAGATCCGCTACTCGATTGAGGCTTTTGGGTCATTGCGTAACTTTCCCTTATTCGTCAAGCCCCTATCACATGACTACAACGCCACCGGATGACGGCAGACCAGCCTTCACTGTAAACAACAACATGGACACAGAAGCTACTGTTCGAGCACTGGCTAATCGATCGCGTTTCAAGCGGCATAAGCCCTATTTTGAACACTGAGTGAGACACATGCTTCCTGTTTATACTTGAACGCGCATGACCAGAGCATACCTGTCAACCCTCCCGTATTTCCCGGGATTCTCCTGTAATTTACAGTTCTATCCCGCTATCATCCCGTTAATGTAATTTCCCGTATTTCTCCCATATTTTCAGTCGTTCTCCGACGGGTGTCAATAAACATTAAAGAGCCGATCCTGCCTATACGCAACCCATACCGCCGAGCCACCAGGGGCCGCCCTTGCTCTTAAATCTGTTGGAATATCTGTGCTTTCGTTTTATTAAGGCATGAAACACTCTGAAATAAACATGAAAGCGGCGGGATTCCCTTTACTTTTTATTACAGGTGCTGTCGCTCCTCCTATGCAATCCTCAAAACAGCCATAAAGTGGTGCGTGACTTTCAGCTGATGCGTCTGTAGTGATAAACAGACGCTGTTTCCCAAACGGATTCTGTACACTCGATTAGAAGCATAGCGAAAGTGGATACTGGGTTTAGGGTGTGTGTTTGAACAGACATATACACATAATTAATAATAATAACATCTAAAGATGCTGATCTTGATGGGGTTTTTTTTCAAACGCAAATAATTTTGTCCTAAATGAGCATAAAACGTTAGGATGCCGTCATTATAACGATACATGTAAACTTCTTTTATTTATTACATTGACACTTCTGTTATTTAATGTAATCAAACAAAAAATCTAAATGAATGAGATTCATTCACTGCTCTTTATTTATAATGTGTAAGTTATACAGCGAGGAAAAGATGAATAAGATTTGATAACTTGATCCTATTTCTTTATAACAGCTAATTTTAATAAGCTAAACTGTTTGCTAACGTATACTATTACATTTTTTTTTGTAAATAATAATAATATAAACAATTATTACTGACCGCTTAACTGTTTATTTAGTTTGAAACAGCTCCAGAAGGACATATTTAATTAGGGGATTTTTTTTATTTTTAATGATCCCTTATTTTCACATCCCAATGTTGACTGGCCCAGATTGCGCGAATGGTCACGTGATATACGTTGGAGTAGTGTGGACGGAGATATGTTCAGAAACGCTGGGTGAAACACTAGTGTGGACGCAGATCGTTTTCATGCTAAAACGCCGTTTTAAAACTAAAACGCACTAGTGTAAACGGGGCCTCAGTCTCTCCCCAGGACATATCCAATGTCCCTCAAGTTTGCTATACCCTTTATCCTTGCTTCCTTGGTGGGTACAACAGGCCTCCCTCAGCTCCTGCTCCTTTATGACCTCAGTTTAAAGCCACCTCTTCCTGTAGGCCCTTATATTTTACAGATCTAATGTGTTCATCACTGATTTACCATGTATAGTTGAAATTTGGCACTCATGACTAGTAGTTATGTTTTCAAACATGTAAACTGGACTCTTCTCCTCCTGTGTGTCTTTTTATACATGACAGTTTCAACATATGTTGTATATATTTCATGCTTTCCTGGCTTTATTTACATAGATGGTTCGTCATTGTATCCCCAAGCATGGGCGTTGCTAGGCTGTAGCCCCCCTATATTTCAACTCAAACCCCCCCCCCACCCCACCCCCAAAACTTTTGCGATTAGCTCATAAACTGTACACTAGATTATCGCCTCTGTCCCCTTTAAATTTGACATGAAAACGGCGGCAGAATTCGGCTCCTCCCCGTCTTTTGTTTTTCATTTGATCAGCAAACCACAGCCGTGGACAGCGAGAGAACGAGGTGTGTGTTTATTCATAAATTGTTATAATCACTGCTTATCTGCAGTTCTTTGATATAGATAACCTTATATCACCTGTATTCCAACGTCACAGATGAGCAGTCGGGTTTTCTCGGCGTTCACCTCATTAGCACAGCTGTTTCCTCCAGCGAAAAATATAACTCCTAACAAACATTTCGATGTTTTTATTTCGAAATGAACTACCAATATTAAACACTATACAGTTCATGTGCCATTAACTATACCATACCGTCTTGCACAGAAAGGATTAAACACAGTGACTGAACCACTTAGAGAATGTCTACTCGTTTTAACTGTCAGTCACTGACAGAGACAGAAACATCAAGTGTTGTCTAGTATTTAAAAAATATTTATTATTATCATTCAGAACGTGAAATATGTGAATTAGCCTATGAGTTTAAAAATATATATTTATTTATATGTAATTTAATTAGAAAACTAGTTTATTTATTTAATACATGGAAACAAAAAATGCACTTGAATATAGAAAGAGGTATTTACTACAGTAAACGGGTGGGTTGAGCCTATTTGGCTTATTCAGAACTCAAATGGCTATGCCTGTCTACGTAATGTAGTACTAGTATACAACCCTACCATATTAAACAAACATTTTTAAGTGTATTACTATTAAATGACTACCTATACATGTAATATTTGGCTATATGTGTGTGTGTATATATATATATATATATATGTATAGGCCTGTCACGATATCTGTTTTGTGTTTTGTGATATTGCACCAAAATATATTGTGATAAACGATAGGACTGTCATTTTATTCCACTCATAATGCCAGAATAACAATATAATATCATCATAATACAAGCACAATCTACTAAAGAACATCTAATTAAATATTCTTAAGAATGAAATATTATGTTATTTTCGTTTTAGCATTTTAATAAATAGGCATTGGAATCAGACTGTTATAACGCATATCTATAATAAATAATAAATGTTAACAAAAATGTGAAGGGTAAAAAGTAACAGAGGCTGCGATATCTGCTACCAGATCTATCTTTGCTTGTCAGACACCCATATGAAAATATAAGTAATTTACAGTAAATACTATAATGTTTTATTTTATCCGTACGACACCTCCAATAGATATATAATATTGCTAGAATTGTTTTTTTATTTATGGGCGATATATATTGCATCACCAAAAATTATTGTGGTCATGTTCATGTGTTGTGCAATAAGTCGATATATTGATTATTGTGGCATCGCTCGCTCACCAACCGGAGGCTCCTGTAGGAGGTGTAGACCTTCAGGAACAGGTACAGTGCCAAGGGCTGATCTGGAAACAAGATTTATATTTTGAACTTGATATGAACCTTGACCGGTAACCAATGCAGAGAGATAAAGAGAGGTCTAATAACCCTGCTCAATAAATGACTCGATCTGAACGCAAGAGCCTTATGAAAATGCCTGGTTCAGATCGTCTTTAATTCCACAGTTTTGCAATCTAGTTTGTGTCAAACTAGACAACAATAGCAGCAATATTTTAAATTGTGGAATGTTCCTGCAAATCGGGCAGGCTGGAGAGTAGTATACTGGTTCAAGATAAATTAAAACCACTTCAGTTTAATATAAACGTCTATGTTAAAGTTCAGTTAAGTTCAGATCGGCGTAATGCAAGTGGCCAAAGACCGATCCACTTAGGACAGGGGTGTCCAAACTCTAAGGTGTCCAAAATCTACACTGTTGTGACACCCTAATCGCATTAAATTCTGAGACATAGGTTTCTAGGTGCTGGAGAGGACATACATTCAAGAGTTCACACTTAGATACTGTTTGACAATTGTTAGCAGGTTTTGGCATGCTGTCCCGGGAGCATACCTGTCAACATTGGGATGTGAAAATAAGGGATTCTGTTTCAAAGTAAATAAACAGTTAAACCGTCAGTAATAATTTATAATATTATTATCTACAAAAGAAAATTTAATAGTATACGTTTGCAAACAGCTTAACTTAATAAAATGAGCTATTATGAAGAAATAAAATCAAGTTATCAAATCTTAGTCATCTTTTCCTCGCTGTATAACTCACACATTATGAATAAAGAGCAGTGAATGAATCTCATTTATTATTATTTTTTGTTTGATTACATTAAATAACAGAGGTGTCACTGTTATAAATAACAGAAGTTTACATATTTCATTATAATGAAAGCATTCAATTGCTTTCCTAACGTTTTATGCTCATTTAGGACAAAATTAGTTGTGTTTGAAAAAAAAACCTATCAAGATCAACATCTTTAGATGTTATTATTATTAATTATGTGCATGTGTCTGTTCAAACACAAACACAAAACCCAGTATCCACTTTCGCTGTGCTTCTAATCGAGTGTACAGAATCAGTTTGGGAAACAGCGTCTGTTTATCACTACGGACGCGTCAGCTGAAAGTCACGCACCACTTTATGCCCAGCTAACAAATTTAGGTTGTGAGAACGTTCTCATAACGTTATCTGTAATGTTCCGAGAATGTTGAAATGTCCAGTTTGCTTAATGTTACTAGAACGTTTTTTTAATGTTAGCATAATGTCCTTACGTTTTTAAAGCCTAAATTTCCACCAAAATATAATGTTCTAAGAGGGTTTATTTGTAACGTTCCAATAACTTTGAAATGTCCAGGTGCTTAATGTTGCTAGAATGTTTCTTTATGGTTAGCATAACGTTCTTACATCGTTCATAAAACCTACGATGAGAACATTCATCAAGTTCAAATAGCGTCCTGAAGACGTTCCAAAAACTTTGTTATAAGTTTTTTAACAACGTTACAAGAACATTAACAACTTTATGAGAACATTCTAAAATCGTTCCATTGATAACGTTCTGTGCTAACATTTCCACAACTTTTAAAGAACGTTAATGAATGTTCCGGGAATGTTCCCTGTTAGCTGGGTGGCTGTTTTGAGGATTGCACCGGAGGAGCGATGGCACCTGTAATGAAAAGGAAAGGGAATCCCGCCGTTTTTATGTTTATTTCAGTGTTTTACGCCTAAATAAAACGAAAGCACAGATTCCAACAGACTTAAGAGCAAGGGCGGCCTCTGGTGGTTCGGCGGTATGGGTTGTGAATAGGGAGGATCAGCTCTTTAATGTTTATTGACACCCGTCGGAGAACGACTGAAAATACGGGAGAAATACGGGAAAATACCTTTACGGGATGATAGCGGGACACAACTGTAAAATACGGGAGAATCCCGGGAAATACGGGAGGGTTGACAGGTATGCCCGGGAGAGAACCCTGAGCTCAGAGATAGTTGAGCCCAGGGCTCCCGCCTGGTAGAATGGAGTACAAGATCAGGTAGTTCTCGAGGGCTCCCCGTGTTAAAGATAGAAGTGGGAGAAGGGGTGGACGGGAACACTGATAAATGAGTGTTATTGCTGAGTTACTTATAGTGGGATTTAATTAATCTGATTAGCTGACTAATGATTGTAGATGAGAGACCAGCTGCGGTCAATCATATCACGTGCTCCTCTCGAAATTAGTTTGTGAAACTTCACTTATGAAACAGACTCGTTCCTAGCTCAAAATCGAGGAATGTCAACGTAAGCTTGCCTCGTTCACCTGAAGAGTTTGCAATCCTCTTGAAGGAGCTGGAGCAATTGCTTTGGGCAGGGATGTTCAAGCTCGGTCCTGGAGGGCCAGTGTCCTGCAAAGTTTAGTTCCAACCCCAATCAGACACACCTGGGCTAGCTGATCAAGCTCTTACTAGGCTTTCTAGAAACATCCTTGCAGGTGTGTTGAGGCAAGTTGGAGCTAAAATCTGCAGTTTGGACATGCCTGAGTTAAGAGCAACTGATGTAAGAAAAAATGTCAGATGGACTTGGTTTTTGAACTCGAGTATTTCAATTTGCTGTGACGTAATGTGTAGTTTTTTCATCGATATGGTAAACCTCTGATGATTGACGTGACTCTGTGATTTGCTTTCAGGCTCAAGCCGATCACACAGAGCATCAGATTAAACATGAGTTTGAGAAGCTTCATCAATTTCTCCGAGATGAAGAAGAAGCTACAATCACTGCCCTGAGGGAGGAAGAGGAGCAGAAGAAGCAGATGATGAAGGAGAAGCT
>CAIGQQ010004538.1:2031880-2057121 GCA_903798035.1 Danio albolineatus
ATAGATAGATAGATAGATAGATAGATAGATAGATAGATAGATAGATAGATAGATTGACAGACATATAGATGGATGGATAGATAGATAGACAGACAGACAGACAGACAGACAGACAGACAGACAGACACACAGATTGACAGACAGAGGGACAGATGGGGATAGATACATAGGTAGATAGATAGACAGAGACAGATGGATAGGCAGATAGATGGACAGATATATAGATGGATGGATGGACAGATGAATATTAGATGAAAAGATGATTGATTGATTGCTTGATTGACAGACAGATGATATTAAGCTGTTCTCAACATTGACCTTTGATTCTCTATATTTAACGACACAAACTCATTACTTAATTGTTAACTGCTACAGTACATGTCAGTAGACCTTTGTTGACAAGTGTAGTTTATAAATGACAGATCAGCAGTAATGTGTGACTGAGATGGGCACTGTGTCAATGGACAAATGCCTCACGTTTGATAAGCCAGTGGATGTATCGAAACATAGGCTGACTTCAGTCTGACTTCTGTATGACTTCTCTTCATCTTACAGCTGTCTAAAACATATGGACCAATTTACACAGTGCATATGGGCCCTAGAAAAGTGGTAGTTCTGTCAGGATACAAGGCGGTCAAGGAGGCACTAGTGAACCTTTCAGAGGAGTTTGGAGACAGAGATATTTCACCCATATTCCATGATTTCAACCAGGGTTATGGTAAGAGGACTTTCCCATATTCAGATGATTGGTTAAGAAATGTGAAGTTCACTTTAACTCGTTCCACTGCAGGGATTGTTTTTTCCAATGGTGAAAACTGGAAGGAAATGAGACGCTTTGCTCTGTCAAACCTACGAGACTTTGGAATGGGCAGAAAGAAAAGTGAAGAGCTGATCATTGAAGAGATCAAACATCTAAAGGAGGAATTTGAGAAGTTTGGAGGTAAGACTGTTAACCGTGATAGTGATGTGACTTTAAATGATTTAAGTTTTAAAGAGTTTGTTCATCCCAAAAACGAAACTAGTTTTATTACTCACCCAAATGTCATTTCAATCCTTCGTTTATCTTCAGAACACAAACTAAGATATTTTAGATGAAATCTAGGAGCTCTATGAGATCCGTAGATGGCAAGGGTTCAGAAACAATCAAAAACCAGAAAGGAACCAAAAAATATTGTCAAAAGAGTCCATGTGTCGTCAGTGGTTCAATCATGATTTTATGAAGATACAGTACAAGAATACTTTAGAGCACCAAAACTATAATAACTTTACATATATATTTTTTTCGGACAGGCAAGTTTGTTATTTTAAATGAAAGCATAAACTATGAAAAAAAGGAAGTAGTTGAATACATCTAAACTTTTCTGAATGCCATGCCACAGTTTAATTTCTAGCTAAGGCATCTATTCAAAAACACACTATGAATCTAATTTAAGTTTACTTTTAGGCCTGATGTGGATACAGACAGCTATTTTACAAGAAACACATGAAGTGTCTTTTAAGCACCTTACAGTGTCTATCACTTGGTTAGATCTTGGTTAGACGTATTTGACGTGCTGTCCAGGGAGATAGTTCTGAGCTAGAAAATAACCCTGAGCTCGACCTGCTCCTTTGTCAACAAAAAGGGGGCCCAAGCTCAGTGCTGAACTCGCTCCCAGAAAGTTCCGCAAAAAGCATTTTAATGCAGAACAGCAGTATTGTAGTGGGTATGGCTCCTGCGGGAGCAGGAATTGCTGTGGCAGTGATGGCATGGATGAGCTCCTGCAGGAGCGGGAACTGCTACAGCAGTAATGTATTGGGTATGGCCTCTGCGTGAGCAGGAACTGCTGCGGCAGTAATGTAATGAGAGTGGGTCCTGTGGGAGCAGGAACTGCTGCGGCAGTGATGTAATGAATGTGGCTACTGTGGGAGCAGGAATTGTTTTGGCAGTGATGGAATGGGTGTGGCTCCTGCTGGAGCGGGAACTGCTGTGGCAGTTTTTGTATGGGTGTGACTCTTGTGGGAGCGGGCACTGCTGCAGCAGTGATATAAGGGATGAAGCTCCTGCGGAAGCGGGAACTTCTGCGGAAGTGATGTAGGGGACGAAGCTCCGGGGGAAGCGGGAACATCTACGACAGTGATGAAACTTATGAAACTCCTGTGGGAGCAGAAACTGCTGCGGCAGTGATGGCATGGATGAGCTCCTGCAGGAGTCAGAACTGCTACGGCAGTGATGTAATGAGTGCGGCTCCTGCGGGAGCAAGAATTATTGTGGCAGTAATGTAAGGGGTGTGGCTCCTGCAAGAGTGGGAACCTTTGGGCAGCAATGGTATGGGTGTGACTCTTGTGGAAGTGGGAACTGCTGTGGCAGTGATGGGATGGGTGTGGCTACTGTGGAAGTGGGAACTCCTGTGGCAGTGATGGGATGGGTGTGACTCATGTGAGAGTGGGAACTGCTGTGGCAGTGATATAATGGGGTGGGGCTCCTGCAGCAGTGATTATGTAATAGAAGTATAAACATATATGGGGCTCCTACGTGTGCTGGCATTGCTGCGACAGAGGTGTAATTTAAATTAGATCCTGTAAGGGCTGACACTGGTGTAAAATGAAGTGTGGGTCCAATGGGAGTGATCACTGCAATGGGATGATGTTAATCAGCGTTGCATGATATCGGACTACTGTAAATTTGAAGTGCAGCCTTGCTGAAGTTCTTCCTTTGGCATAATTAAGGCTCGTCTTCGGAGTCTGAAGATACAAGCAGCGGCGGTGTGGGAAAACCAGAGGCCCAGAGGTACAACCCCGCTGGAAAGACTCTATTGGCATGTTTTGCAGAGTGCCAATGCACTGGATGTCGGCTTTGGAACACAGAAGGAGCCGTGTCATTAAATGTGTTGTCCACAGGGAATAACTAAACTTGGCCATAGTTACAATGATTGAATGTGATGGTGCTGAGTTGAGCTATGTGGAAGGTGGGATTTTCTAATTATTTATAAGAATTCTCCTGGAAATGATTAGATGAAGGTGTGATTGGTAATTATGAGCCAGCCCTGTTTAATAGTGTGTTTCTGCTGAAATTAGTTTAAAAACTTCACATATGGAGGAAAGGTGAGGTGTAGGTTTCAAATTTGTATCTACACACATCATACACGTCTTGTTTTGATGAGTAGGTGTACAATCACCTTCAAAGTGTTTTAATAAATATCCTCGCCACGCTGGGAACAACAAAAATCATGTTACAGGTCATTTTTTTTCAAACTATTAGAGCTTTTAAACAAAGATCATTAATTTCATGCAGTCTATCGGCCACAGGGACTCTTTTACTTGTATTTGGCACTACCTATTTTTGCAAATGAATATTATTATTGATTTAATAGTCAAGAGCTTGAATATAAGATGACAGCGAGCATTACCACACAATAAAATGTAAAAAAATAAATCGTATATTTGGGATGATGTGGTCATTTGTGTCCCTAAGATGAACAAAGGTCTGACGAAATTGAACTACATGAACCTGAGTAAAGAGTGAGAGTTTTTGGGTGAATTATCCTCCAACATCTTGCTTGTTTTCTAGGAAAACCATTCGAAACGAAATTGCCCATAGCTATGGCCATTGCAAACATCATCGCTTTGATCGTCTACAGCATCAGATTTGAGTACAGCAACACTAAATTACACTGCATGATTGGACGAGCTTATGAAAATGCAAGGTTGACTGGATCACTGTCAGTTCAGGTATACAGACGTTCATACACTACAATAAATAATACATGGATTGTTAATTACCACACAGCTCTCTGGAATGATTCTGATTGGTCAGTCATGGCATTGTAAGTTATGTTATTCCCTGATAACAACAGGTAAAACTAATAACACAAGCTCATCTGGGTACTACAAATCATCTTGACTGAATATATTCATATAAACAGGTAATATATATGCATTTTGAGCCTAGGTTCATTGGAAATACCTGCCTGCAAAATGTTTTTAACCGTATACATTTGGCTGCATGTTTCAGAGGACAAATCCCCTAGAGGGCGCTGTCCACATTTGTGCGAATCTAACGTACATTGCATAAGGTACATTTTGTTGTACTTTTAGATACACGTCCTCTAGGAGAAGGTCCATAGACCTAAATACTTCTCAAACCCAACCAATAGTGTTCATTCATTCATTTTTTTTTTCAACTTAGTTCCTTTATTATTAATTTATAAATCTTTATCGAACCGCCAACTTATCCAGCATATGTTTTATGCAGTGGATGCCCTTCCAGCTGCAACCCAGCTCTGGGAAACATCCATATACACTCGTTCACACTCATACACTACGGACAATTTAGCCTACCCAATTCATCTATACCACAAGGGGGAACATGCAAACTCCACACAGAAATGCCAACCGACCCAGCCGAGGCTCAAACCAGCAACCTTCTTGCTGTGAGGCGATCATGCTACCCACTACGCCACCGTGGCGCCCTGGTTTAGTCCATATTTTACCCAAAGTTGGGATAAAACAACAAACTTTCTTTAGAATGTACATGTTTAATGGTCCTGTTTTATATTAACTAGATGTAATGTAAAACTGGTGCACATTCTCTGTCATGCACTCTAGCATTTGCGCACGTTTGAGCTCCAGGCAGTCAGCGGGTGCTTTGAGCACAAAATCCCAGAGAGCAGTGCACGTCGGACAGTTTATCAAGTATGTACTGCTGGATCGCGTCTCATTATAGTTTGTTGTTGTTTGCAGCTCTACAACATGTTTCCTTGGCTTCGTCTGTTTGTGGCAAATCAGAAGCGTATTATAAACAATGTCAATGAAGCCTTTAAACAAAGCGGGGAAATAATGAATGGTCTGAAGAAGACTCTAAACCCTCAAGACCCCAGAGGAATCGCTGATAGATTCCTCATTCGACAACAGATGGATGAGGTACTCTGTATATGCACTTGTTTTTTTTGTTTTTTTTAACAGACATTTAATGGTTTGATGTCTCACTTGTTTAACTTTCACCCTGCAGGACTCTGGCAAAACAAACTCATTTTACCATTCAAATAATTTACTTAGTACGATTAACAACCTGTTTGGCGCTGGTACCGACACTACAGTCACAACGATACGTTGGGGTCTTCTGATAATGGCTAAATACCCCGAAATACAAGGTATTTTTTGTTAGTCCTTGAACTAAGTCAAAACAGGAATGTTTATAACTTTATAAATACTAAACTTTGTCCCAGGGTGCCACAGTGGCGTAGTGAGTAGCACGTTCGCCTCACAGCAAGAAGGTCGCTGGTTCGAGCCCCGGCTGGGTCCGTTGGCATTTCTGTGTGGAGTTTGCATGTTGGTGGCGTGGGTTTCCTCCGGGTGCTCCAGTTTCCCCCACAAGTCCAAAGACATGCGGTATAGCTAAATTGGGTAGGCTAAATTGTCCATAGTGTATTGGTGTGTATGGATGTTTCCCAGAGATGGGTTGCAGCTGGAAGGGCATCCGCTGCATAAAAAATATGCTGGATAAGTTGGCGGTTGATTCCGCTGTGGCGACCCTGGATTAATAAAGGGACTAAGCCGACAAGAAAATGAATGAATGAACGTTTTCCCAGTTCTACAAATATGCAAATCTAAAATATAATCTAAACGTCAAAGGAAATAAATAGTGGAATTATGTGGTCTTTTTGAATTTAAGCCAAAGTTCATGATGAGATTGAAAGAGTGATCGGTGAACGTCAGCCAGTGCCGGAGGACAGGAAAAACTTACCATATACAGATGCCGTCATCCATGAAGTTCAGAGGTTTGCTGATGTATTGCCCATCGGTTCCCCCCGTCAGACCACCTGTGATGTTCACCTGAATGGATACCTCATCAAGAAGGTCTGCCTCCGATGAGAACACACAGTGTTAATAATTGTTTGCTTTCATTAATTGCCAGTAACTGATCTGTTTTGATGTTTTGTGCAGGGCACCAGCGTTTGCCCACTGCTGGTGTCTGTGCTGAGGGATGAAAACGAGTGGGAAACGCCTGACAGCTTCAACCCGGAACACTTCCTAAATAAGCAGGGCCAGTTTGTGAAAAAGGACGCCTTCATGCCCTTCGGTGCAGGTAGAGTTTTCTTTGAATTCGTTAAACTCTTTATTATCAATATATACAGTTAACGTTTACGTACACCTTGCAGAATCTTCAAAATGTTAGTTATTGTTGCCAAAATCAGGGAATTGAATAAAATTAGAGCCCTGCAGTTGAGCCCGAACCCGTCGGGACCCGACTTTTTTGTGCCCCTCGTACTGGGCTTCGGGCCTATTTTCACATCTTAGCTAGCGCGCATATCGGGCTTCGGGCCTGCTTTATAAAAACGTCAAAAAAAAGTTTAATGACATCTAATGCGCGCCGTCCAGAAGCGCCAGTGATGCCTTGCCTATAGAGATTTCTAACCACGTGAAACTGTGAAAAACAAAAGAGGAAAGGTCTGGTCAACTTTTTTAAATAGTCACAACTAATGATAATGATGAGCCAACTGGTTATGCACAACATTTAAGTCCAAGGGTCCTGCGGTACGCACAAATCCAGCACTGCCATGCCTCCTTCCCCCGCATCATCTCAAGAAACACAGATGCTTACTGTCAAAGGCTGCATTATTTAAGGGCATTTATTTTGACATAATTCGTTTCCTTTTTTATATATTTCTTTGAAATGTAAATGTAATAAAAGCACATCAGCACCCAGGAAAAATCAGACGCTCAAGACATAATCTTCATAATTATGGCATCTTAAAAAATTGCAAATATATGTCAGAATATTGTGATATGCTACAACCATTAGTGAAGCATTAATTAAATCCTTACTTTCCACTGACCGAAAATCCTCCACCGCACAGTTGAGCTGTATATAGACGGGCTCTAATCAAAAATATAATTAGTAAATTTCTGCTAGAAAAAAATATACTTTAAAAACGAATTTCGTATAGTTTGTCTACAGTTTAATAAGTTTTGCTGGTCAGTTATTTTCTAAATAAAATAGAAGAAGGAATAACATCTGAGTGAAGTGCTTAAAAAAATAAGTCCGCTAATGCGTCAACAATGCCAAAACACAAACTGGATTGTTAACTGCTCAGATTAATATTAAATTATCATTTATTGAAAAAAAAAATTGACGTCTATTTTGTGTCTGACATATTAAATATTGTATCTTAAAATACTGATTTGTTTACAGAACAAATCAAAGCATACAGAACATAACAGAGCATCTTCACGCACCTGCAGAGTTTCCAACAGCATAGAAATAAATAAACTAAACTAATAGAATAAACTAAATAAAAAGAATAAAATAGATAGTCCTGCCCCAGATATTTTTCATTTAAATGAAAAATTTAGATTACAAAACGAAAACACTGACTGAATCCTTTTTAAGAAGCGGCATATGCTGTTTGTCCAATCATGTTCTTTTCTTCCATCAAATAAAAATATCAGGCTACTTCCAATCGATTATTATATAATTAATGCTCTGCTGTTAGTATTATATTACAAAAACCCTGTCAACATTTTTAACAGAAGTCATTAGTTTAAAGATTATGTGTGATGATTATGACTTCTTTCATCAGTCTCACTCGTGGTTCATAGGTTATTGTAAAAATGTATATTATCTAAGAACTATTAATAACTGTAATTTTCTAAATGGAAAAGGGCTGGTTTGTTAGTTGTACACTAAATTATCAAAACTATAGCCTATTTGTTGAGCTTATGACGCATACCCAGGACGGAGGTGATCAGCATCAGCGCAGTGCAACTGCAATATTCTTTGCTTCTTTGGCAAACGTGTTGTGGGCACGTGTGGTTGCATGTGTTACCGTCCCACAAATTAACAAATATGTTGCACATCAGGGGCTGATCACTCCGAGCGCACCTTTCAGTTCCAAAAGCATGAGGCGCACCACACTGCCTTTATGTTGACAAGAAAAAAAGCACGGTTCGCTTTATGTCATTAGGAAACGACTGAATGCCCTCGAGTGTTCATTGGTAAAGTCATGCAGCTCTAGATAACTTGAAACAGCCGCCACAGGTCTCTCCTCCATCATCAAAGGTTTTCCGTAAAAAAACAAACAAAAAAACTACAATAATTTCTCTAAATCATTCTGATAAAAAAGGAAACGAAAAATATCAGTTCTCTACTAAATACAAATCTGGTTTATTTTAATGGCTGCATAGGCTAAGATGTTTGGTGGAAAAAAAAAACAGGCTTCGGGCTAGACTTGGGCCAAAAATTTTGTTAATCTGTCGGACAAGGGCCGTGCTACAGCCTGTGCGTCTCGGGCCAGGGTCGGGCTCGGGCTTAGATTTAAGGCCCGTGCAGGGCTCTAAACAAAATATTACACATGAAAGAAATTAACATTTATTATAAATTAACATGCACCAATACCCTTTTTTGGAACCGATTAGATCCTCATACCAAAATACACAGATACAGCTCCGATTCAATACTGTGGCATTTTTTTTAACATACTATAGTTTCTATTGTTCTGCTAATCATTCATTTTCCTTCGGCTTAGACTACTGAAAATTTTCATGGGATGACTGTATTGTGATTAGGGCTCTAAAATGCATTATTTTTAAATGTCTGGGTAAAAAACGAAAACCTTTTCCCTTTTAACACATTATACTTTATTTTGACGAGCATTTTGACGAGCATAAGTATTTTGGAGCAGTAACCATGTCAGGCTAAATAATTCAAGTAAATCATTGACTTCTGTTGTCTTCATTAGTTTCAGTAACACAGCTTTCTGTACCATTTAAAACAGCATCTTTGGATATCCTTTCTGCTTGAGATACTGTTGACCTAAAAAAAATAAAAGAAATCTTACACACACCTTAGGAGCGGTGTAGCAGAAAATTTTGGCGGTTTTGAAACCTTGACTTTTCCTAACCGCGATATACCTTGAAAACGGTTATAGTCCCATGCCTACGTGGCTGACACGCACCTCTCAAAAAAAGTAACTACACATAGAATCAACTTGTAGCACAAGCTCTGTGATTGCTAGCAATGACGAGTCTGGGTGGTACTGAGAGCCACAAGCCCGATGGAGTGAGTGTTTACAAGTGTCGAGTCCTGTAATGGAGCTCCAGATGAAAACTTTTGTTTTGTGTTTACCTTATGATTAAATTTGTTGTACATCTGTCGGTTCTCGCTCTGAATGAGCAATTTTAGCTACTTGTACATTAAGGTAGCGTTCAGAAAAAACAAAACACCAACGAAGAACCTCGACACAGAGGAACATAAAGACCCACTTCCAGCTGGCATTTCGGAAGTGTTATTGCAGACACAAACAGCAAGCAGAATGAGTCAAGTCAATCACTTGATGCAAAAGTATAAATCAGCTTTTACATTCGGCGAATATGTGAGGGATGCGTTGATTTCGGATGCATTTATCGCAGGGTTGACTCCAGATTGTCTCTGACAGCAGGTGTTTTTAGCTCAACCCTCTAACTTGAGGAAGCTCTGGACCAAGAGAGAGAGTTTCAAGAGTTCGCCCTTAGATATGCTTAGCGTTTATACACTCTTAAAACAAACGGTTCTATATAGAACCAAAAATGGTTCTATCAAGCGCTTCATATATGGAACCCCAAAAAGGTTCTATATAGAACCATTTTAAGGGTTCATTAAATAGAACCCCAAATGGTTCTTTGAATTCAAGTTAGATGGTTCTATTTAGAACCATTTAAGGGTTCTTTTTATTTATTATTGAATTATTGTTACTTATTAATGAATAAAAAATAAAACCAATCCAGACAATTCAAATTGTTTAAATTTATTCAATTCATTATACAAAATATTCTTTTAAATTATATTTAAAATTGCACCTCTGCATACTTTGCATTGGACAGCAGATCTACCTTAACAGTTTAATGGCATTCAACACTGTAATTGTAATGATTTCACTTTTATAAGCTTTTTTACTGTTTGAACAAATACAGTACTTAACTTTCACACATCTCTAAAATGAAGAGAAATATATCACAATGCAGATAGAAACAATACACAAACAATCAAAACATCTATTAAATAACACTACAATTTCAAAAAGTTGATGGTACCTGCATGTATCGGTCATCACAACATCCATTTTTATACACAATTTAATGAAAACATTACAAAAAACATTGCAAAATGATTAGACAAAACACTGCAAACAGCCATTCCACAACCTGTAGCATGTCCATGTCTGTCAGCCTCTCTTATAATGTAAATAGTTTTGTCCATGGGTGGCACAGTGGCTCACTGGTTAGAACTGTCACCTCACATCAAGCAGGTCACTGGTTTGAGTCCCGACTGGGCCAGTTGGCATTTCTGTGTGGAGTTTGCAAATTCTCCCAGTGTTCATGTGGGTTTCCTCTGGGTGCTCCGGTTGCCCCCACAGTCCAAAAGCATGTATGGGTGTTTCCAAGTGCTGGGTTGTGGCTGGAAAGGGCAGATTAGTTGGTGATTCATTCCACTGTGGTGCCTCTGATAAATGAGGAAGTTGAAGGATAGCGAGTGAGTGTTGTCCATTGTAATACTGACACTTCAAGTCTTGGTGGAATCAGGAGAGCTGCTGAATCCTGGATGGTGTAGGACCTTTGGATTTCTGTAAAACAATATTTTAATGTTGAGTACTTTTAACCAATTAACATGTCATCAAATAGAATTACAGTTATAATCAATACAATTAAAGTGTGTGTGTGTGTGTGTGTGTGTGTGTGTGTGTGTGTGTGTGTGTGTGTGTGTGTGTGTTTGAGGCAAATAGTATATAGTATAGGGTGTAGTTACCTTTTGCGGTTTCCTCTGCTGGTCATGGAGCACTTCCTTCTTTCCTTTCCTTTTTGGCCCATTTTTTTTAAAGATGTTTCTGTGTTCTTCACCAAGTTTTCTATGCAGCATCCTGAATGCAAAATAAAAAAAAATCGTTTACTTCATGTGTAAGTTTCCAAATGACACATTTTCAGCAATACAAGTTTCTTAAAGTCATTATGGACGCAAAACTATTTGGTACACAATGTAACAGTGTTTACTCATAAGCTGTGGCACTCCAAGAAGAAGAAACTGCTCCATTAGTTCTGCAAGCCCCTCCATAATCTGTGCTCTGGAAAAGGGTGTTTCATTCGGTTCTTGACTTATGAGTATCTGGTGTCGCATTCCAGGTCCATCACTATCTGAGGTAGGAAGACAGCATTTTAGAGTGTGGAAATATGAATTTATAATACAGAATTAATCTACCTTTGACATAAAATGTATTGAACTGAACTTGCCTTGTGTTAAGTTCCTCAGAGTACAGTTCACTTCCTTTTCATCCCATTATTGTTTCATCTGCGAGATGATTGATGAGCTCACCACTGAAATCCTTTCATTTTTAAATTTGTTTTGAAGACATTGCAACAAGGTATCCTGTAGGCAAATTTACACTTTATTTCAGTACATATTTTTTTCTCTGCAGGACTTTTTAATAAGCAATGACCTTAATATTCTCACTGTATTAAAACAGCAGCAATAAGTAATAGAACATTTATGTGATAAATATATTATTTCAGTACACAACAACCAAATCTTAAATATACATGTTATAAAATACAATATTTACCAGGTGTCCTTGTTGATGACAATTGTGTCATAATTATGGATGCAACGCATGTCCTTCTTTAAGCTGGGATCCTTCCTCTTTAAAGCTACTTGTGTCCTGCAGACCAAGATTACAATACAATGTTAAAGTCTTTTATAATATTCATTTCATTATACTTAATACAGTTTGTTTAGAATTAAAAGCAATAATACATACCGAGCACAAGATTTACGATGCAGTTCAGTTTCCAGGCTGTTTGAAGAAAAGAAAGATATACATTAAAATATGAATTTTAAACTTATTTAGCACAATATATACATATATGTAGCCTATATTTAACAAGGTTCAACATTTCACAATACATTTAGCCTGCATGTTTGTTTGTCCTTCATAAATAACACCTGATCTTTTATCTATGGATTATTAAAATATGTTTTGGATTTAAAGGATTTCAATAATACACTTAGACGCATAGACTCGGGCGGGCGCGTGCATAGACTCAGGCGGGCACGAGCGCCGCACTACCTTGCCGTTTTAATGCAGACTAGCCGGCGTGTACACTACTTTATAGAGTTTAGCCCGAGTTAAACTCGGCTAAACTCACACACGAACAAGCTGGAAGTACTGTTTGTTCAAGGTTGAAGATAAAAACTGCACGAAAGCGGAAAATTGGCTCATAATATTAAGTTACCGTTAAAAGAGCGTGTACGCGCTTCAGGCTCCCTCTCGGAGCTCGCCATTAGGTAACGCACCTGTTTTATTGTTATTGATGTTTTAATTAATACTGACAAACAAATAAAGCAAAATTGTAACTTATTTCGAACAAAAAGCAGAGCAAAGTCAGCTTGACACAGATTCCTGAACCGAAGGCTGTCGGTCGACGCCATCAGTAACTTACAAGCACAGTTATCCATATGTATATCCATAACGTATACCCCATATTCAGTCTGTGTCACCATACAAGACAAGGGAAGAGAAACATTACCCCGTAATACAAAATATTTCATTATTATAGTTTTAAAAGAGTAATAACATACCTGAATGACGCAGCTGCAAAAGTGGAGTTCTCCTTTTCAAAAATTAACCGTCACTCCCTCTCTCGAGGCTCTTCATCACCAGTCCACCAATGAATGACGTCACCAGAGGGCTTTTTCATGATTATTAGTTTAAAACAATTTATTAAACCATAACAACACACTGTACAGTCTGAATAAACTGGTTATTTAATTTATTTCACAAAATAATTCGTCAAAATGTTAAATATTAAGCATTTATAAAATATTAGTTATATGGTAATGTACAAACCTGCATGAAACAAAAATACTATCATACATTGATTAGGTTTTTGACCATAGCAGTCATTTTATTAGGTTTTGACTCAAAAAGCTTTGTCTCTCTGTGTTATAGCTTATTATTATTTATAATCTTTACTATATAATCATGTCATAAATCTCACATTATAGAACCATTTTAATCAAAAAGGTTCTTTGCGCTCAAAGGGTTCTAAATAGAACCATTTTTTGGGTAAAAGGTTCTACTGGCCAAGTATAGAACCCTAGGGTTCTATATAGAACCTCAAGGAACCTTTTTTTTTAAGAGTGTAGCAGGTTTGGCATGCTGTCCCGGGAGAGAACCCTGAGCTCGGAGATATTTGAGCCCAAGGCTCCCACCCAGTCAATTAAGCATATAAGGGGATCCGAGATCAGGTAGGTCTCGAAACCTCCCCTTAGAAAAGGGAGGAAAAAAACGGAGGATATGTGGTGGAAGGGGAGATTCTTCCAAAACGAAGTTGGAGCAGTAGGGAAAAACGATCCATTTATAGTAAGCTTGGATCACTCTGATTGGATTATTACTGATTACAAATGAGCAGCCAGGCGTGCTTAATCATATCACATGCTCCTCTAGAAATTAGTTTATGAAACTTCACTTGCCATATCAGCTGTCATAGCAAAACAAAAAAAAAACAGACCAAAAAACAGATTTACCACATTTTATAAATAGCACTTTTTTTTATAATTTTTTTAAAAATAAAAGGTCATTTACAGCAATAAATACAAAAGATTAAACACATACATATTAATAATGTTATAAGATAAAAATCTCAAACCGTTTTTTAAGTTCACTTTTGATAAAAACTACAATTTTGGAAGGATTCACATTGAAATATATTTCATTTAAAGTCTCTTCTGATAAAAATCGTTGTCTGATAACATTAGAAATTGGGTATTCCACAAGTATATGTTTAACAAAATGTCTGTTGCAATATTGGTATTTTGGAGGTTGTTCTCCTTTGCGGAAGGCCCAACCCCAATTCTGGAATGACTACAGCAATCGCCATCGTCGATCTCATATGAAACCAGAGATCGCGATGACATATGATGACGTGGGCAGGTGTTCCATTTCTTAGGGTAAATTTTGAAGCCCTTCTCCCTCACCCTCTGTTTATAGGGCCATGGGGAAAGGGTACAAAAACAGAATTGGGATTGGGCCTAAAAAATATAACCTCAGCTTATAAACATTGTTGAAGTAGCCAAGGTGCAGAGTATATATATATATATATATATATATATATATATATATATATATATATATATATATATATATATGTTTGTGAGCCCAAGGGAGGAATGCATTAAAGCAGTGTTTCTCAACCACATTCCTGGAGGACCACTAGCTCTGCACATTTTTGAAGGAAAACTTGGAGTAGTTCACTGGAGCTATTGTATTAGTCATCCCAGGATTGAACAGCAGTTGGTTCCCACCTTATCAGCACAGACAAAAGACACAAAAAACAAGTATATTGCATGACCCTTCTTTACTGTATCTTGGTACAATAATTAATAAATACTGCAAGGTGTACATCTAATTTTAACTTCAACGGTATTAAAGTATCTCGATTATATTACGCTGTCACATCAGTTGCTTTAAGTCAGCCTTCTGTGTTTGGTTTCCTCAGGACGCAGGCTTTGTATTGGAGAGAGTTTGGCCAGGATGGAGCTGTTTCTGTTCTTCACTTCTCTCCTTCAGCATTTCTGCTTCACTCCTCCTCCTGGAGTGTCTGAAGATGAGCTGGACCTCACACCAGTCGTGGGCTTCACACTGAACCCTATACCCCATGAACTGTGTGCAGTGAAACGGTCTTAAAGAGCCCCTATTATGCACTATAAAAGGTCATATTTCGGTTTTGAGGGTCACCAACAACAGGCTGATATGCATGCAAGATCAACAAATCATTTTATTGTCTTATAATATGCCTTTATTTACCTAATTATCCCAACGACTCCCATATGATTTGTTCAGTGATTCATTTGTTCCAAACCCCTCTTTTGCATGACGATAATCTGCAGTGATTGGTCCAATGTCCTAGTATGTAGTGATTGCGCAAATGCGTTCAGCGCGAGATAGAAAGAAATGCCCACCGTGGCTTATAAACATTATTGAAGTAGCCAGAGTCCAGAGTAGATATATGAGCTCAATGGAGGAACGCATTGAAGCAGTGTTTCTCAACCACATTCCTGGAGGACCACTAGCTCTGCACATTATCCATGTCTCCTTAACCAAACACACCTGATTCAGTTCATCAACTCATTAGCAGAGACTGAAAGACCTGTAATGGGGGTGGCAGACATAGGAGACATCCAAAACGTGGTGTTGGTGGTGCTCCAGGAACGTGGTTGAGAAACACTGCATTAAAGCAATGCAGTTAAACAGCAGTGTATTGCTCTATTCTGAACCACATCCCCAAGTCAAAACAATTACACATATTGAGTTTTAATCGAAATAGAGGTGAAAGCTGAACTATTTCGAAAATTGATTGCGTTACGTCAGTGTAGGACAGCTGGGGGTAGCGTTCGCAACGACAAATGGCAGGGGATCATGAACTCAGAAACGCAGTTAAATCAGTAAATGAAGCAATTTAGATTTACCCTAGGATACAGTACAAGACACGCGGTTACAATACACAATTAAGTGCAGACATTTTAATCACACTTATGCTGTGTTCACACCAGACAAGGCATGCATGTATAAACACGCTATTAGCGTGTAAATAGACGCATGAACATTTTTAGCGATTACGCCACAGCCATATCACCCTGCAGCCCGAGACCGGTTACTCACCGAAGCTAAGCAGGGCTGAGCCGGGTCAGTACTTGGATGGAAGACCACATGGGAAAACTAGGTTGCTGTTGGAAGTGGTGTTAGTGAGGCCAACAGGGGGCGCTCAACCTGCGGTCTGTGTGAGCCCTAATGCCCCAGTATAGTGAACGAGAGACTATACTGTCAGTGGACGCTGTCTTTCGGAAGAGAGGTTTAACCGAGGTCCTGACTCTCTGTGGTCCTTCTCGTAAAGAGTAGAGGTGTAACCCCAGTGTCCTGGCTAAATTCCCTCTATCGGTCCTTACACATCATGACATGAAATTCACTTCACAATATATGTGGATTCGCCTCATGGGCAGGGCTTCTGTCTGCCCAGTGACTCTAGTTTCATTGCTAAATTGCTAACATGGATTAAATTGAGAGAGTAGCTGTACTTTATGTACCTTTTGAATGCTGAACAACAGCATAAATTCGTCCGATGCCATGCCTGAGTCCACTAGATCTAGTGCACCAGCTGTGGGAATTCATCAACTTCCCCAGAAATTATACATGGATGATGTAACGCTTTCAGCGATGCTTCCGACTGAGCCAAGCCCAGTTTAATGAGCTGGTGTGGGCAAGGGGATTTTCCCTCAGGACACAGTCATAACCATGCCCTTACAAGAGCAAGCTCCTGATTGGTTAACGTGGCACAATTGTCCGCTGACTTAACATGTAAATCACCCGTGCTAAATTGTAAATTACATGCTTCATTCGCGTGTCAGCTTCGCTTCATTTGTGCGTGAAATTAACTTCGAAATAGGTGTGAATTCTGTCATGGGCGGGACTTCTGTTTGCCCGGTGACTCTAGCTTCGTTGCTAAATTGCTAACATTGATTATATTGAGAGAGTAGCTGTACTTTATGTACCTTATGCAGGCTGAAAAACAGCGTAGATTCGTCCGGCGCCGTGCACCAGCTCTGTGAATTCATCTATTTCTCCAGAAATTATACATGGATGATGGAGGCTTTCAGCGATGCTTCCGACTGAGCCAAGCCCAGTTTGATGAGCTGGTGTCGGCAAAGGGATTTCCCCTCAGGACACCAACAACAAGCATTACGTCATAACCACGCCCTTACAAGAGCAAGCTCCTATTGGTTAACATGGCACAAAAGTTCAAATCCTGGATATTTGAGAAGATTTAGAAATCACAGCTGAATGCATTTTTATGTCCCAAATAAAGGACATTTGAAGGAAAAAGAGGATGTATTGTGACCCAAAAAAATTAGCTAGGTCAGTCTATATAATTTTATAACACTTTTCTTTCTTAAAGCTACAATCAAAGCTACAAACAGTTACAGTTTTGTATCAGAGAGACGTTGGATTTTGGTCACTTTCCAAAGCAACCTAAAAACTAGGGCTGAGTGAACATTATCATCCAATATCATTTTTCATATCATTCGTTATCGATAATTATTCAAGATTTTTTAACAATCCATTTAGGAACATTATGATTATTATTTAACCACTTTATTTTAAGTGGTTTAAACTTTTTTATTTAAACCTTTTTTTACTTATTTAAACTTTTTTTTATTTTAAGACATATAGATTTAATAGTCAACAACAAAATTGTTTAATAAAAGAATCACTCCTTTATCTACATTATGAGAGCAAGAAGAAACTAGACAGTTTAAATGAAAATACCACTGGATAAAGGTTTAACCTACTCTTTTAGTTAGAAATAAGCAACTTAATACCTTTTTGCAAAATAAAACACGTAGCCTTAAGAGTTGTTTTTTTAAGGCTTCTGACATCCTTTGTTCTATGTTTCTTTACATTTTTGACCCTGAATCAATACATGAAATTGAAATCTACATCTTTCATAAAGTTGAACAGGAACAGTTATGAAATACCTGAACCCAAACAACATCAACCCAAATCTTTTCACACGTGTAAACAAAGTAAAATGTAATATTATGAGTGATATTATGTATAATGTAATTATATTTTAATATAAAATTTAAATGGTATCTTCCAGTCCTGTTTACAAACTCTTCATACATTCCTCACAGTCCAACAGTGAACTTTGTGTACATTTACGTCTGTAGAGTTTCAGAACCATCTCTGAAAGTCTACAAATTGCAAGAAAAGTCACTTACGTCCATCCCATGAAAACGAATGTATGATGAAATCCCTCATGCAGCCCCACGCGATGAGTCCACGCAACCCTCGTCCAGCGGTGAAACAGATGTGTCAGTTTCAGAACTACTTCACCACAAACTCCATCAGTGGAGTCACTGTTTGTGTTACTGAGGTGAATGTCGGCAGCACTCGCGTGATTAGAAGAAAACTCCATGGAGAGAGAAAAAAATACTTTAACAGCCGAAGCCAATGAAACGTTTCCCTTTCCCTTTGAGCCTTAACATTACAAATAACCGTCTCCAAAAACTGAAAAACACGGTGCAGCTGCTTCTTTTTAAACGATGCTCTCTCTCTCTCTCTCTCTCTCTCTCTCTCTCACGCTCGCACGCACACGCAGCTCATGTAACCTTAAAGAAACAGTTGCTGACCAGCAAACCACTTTCTCTAAGACGTGTCATAGAACTACAAAAATAACTGATGCTGTATTCAATATGCGCCACGGTGGCCTAGTGGGTAGCACGTTCGCCTCACAGCAAGAAGGTCGCTGGTTCGATCCCCGGCTGGGTCAGTTGGCATTTCTGTGTGGAGTTTGCATGTTCTCCCCGTGGTTGCGTGGGTTTCCTCCGGGTGCTCCGGTTTCCCCCACAGTCCAAAGACATGCGGTACAGGTGAATTGGGTAAGTTGTCCGTAGTGTATGTGTGTGAATGAGAATGTATGGATGTGTTTCCCAGAGATGGGTTGTGGCTGGAAGGGCATTCGCTGCGTAAAACAAATGCTGGATAAGTTGGCGGTTCATTCCGCTGTGGCGACCCCGGATTAATAAAGGGACTAAGCTGAAAAGAAAATGAATGAATGAATTAATGTATTCAATATTTACATGCTGTTAGAAAAAAAACATACAATCTTCAGCATAAGTACAACTTAAGGATATTTTAGCGGTCTCTAAGTCAAAATACTCTGTTTACTTACGAATAGACAGCTCACTAAGGTCCAATCCCAATTCTACCCCTTAGCCCTTCCCCTTACCCCTACCCCTTGTTTTGCGCATTCACGTCAAGGGGTAGTGATGTCCCAATTCTCTTTAGTTTGAAGGCGTAGGGCTAAGGGCAAGGGGTATACACCCCTTCGAACGAAGATTTTTCAGGGCCACGCTTAATACGGAGGGGTAAGAAAATTTCCCAGAATACACCTGCCACAACGGCAGGATAGCTGAACCCGGAAGTAAGGAGATCTACAGGTATTTTTTGTCATTATTACGAATTTTTACGACAAACAAACATATGTTTTAATATATTCATAACCGCATTCGTGTTTTACAGTCATGCTTTTTTTTTATCTGCAAAGACCAGACAAATTGCCATTCTTTCTAGGGCGTACACTCACACTAGGTACAGTTGCTAGAAGCGCGATTGTCCCACCTCCCCTGTCCCCCGACTGCCTGCACTTACATTGCGTTTTGTTACACCCCCTTGTTTTTCATGTTTTTTTGTGATTTTTTAGTTTTGTGATAAAAATGACTTTTAAAAATGTTAAAAATATTTTTGTAATGGTAATTCCCATAAATTTGCGATTGAACATATTCATTCATTCATTTTCTTGTCGGCTTAGTCCCTTTATTAATCCGGGGTCGCCACAGCGGAATCAACCGCCAACTTATCCAGCATATTTTTTACGCAGCGGATGCCCTTCCAGCCACAACCCATCTCTGGGAAACATCCATTCACACACACACATTCACACTCATACACTACGGACAATTTAGCCTACGCAAATCACCTATACCACATGTCTTTGGACTGTGGGGGAAACCGGAGCACCCGGAGGAAACCCAAGCAACCACAGGGAGAACATGCAAACTCCATACAGAAATGCCTACTGACCCAGCCGGGGCTCGAACCAGCGACCTTCTTGCTGTGAGGCGAACGTGCTACTCACTACGCCACCGTGGCGCCCAAACGATTAAACATATATACATATAAAAATATATATACCATATTAGGTAGCCTACTATGTTAGATGTGCAATCTGATACATTGACAATGACACAAATCATAAAAATAAAGCTTCTTTATTTTGGTCTTGTGCAAATCGCCCAATTTGCGCCACATGATGTCTAACCGCATCTTTGCATTGTCTTCGCATGTAAATCACTCACGCTTCGTCTGCGTCTGCTTACTGCACAGGCTGCAATAATACATCTAAAACACGGATTGCCGTAAAATTCGTCGCAGGGAAGTGTTTTCTCTCGTTAACTGCAGGGAAAGAGTTCAACGAAATAATTGATCAATTTGACGAACATCATAATATCATCATGCGTGTAAAGCAGAAATGATGTCCTTCAATTCATCCTTGGACCAGTCTTCATCATTGCAAGCTGCTTGCTTTTCTGTCTGTTTCACCGCTCCGTTTGTTAGATGTTTGCTGTCAATTTTACTTGAAACCTAAAGCGTGTCAAACGTAGAAAACGAAAGATGATTGTGTAGGCGTCGGTGAGATGTAATTTTTCGAAAGAGACACTCAAATACATAATGTCTGCCACGTATCCAATGTCCATAAGTCATGTTAAACAATTAATTGCAATTTAATTTGATTACATAATTTGGAACTGGATGTTTTATAAGATTCTTTACATTTTTTGCAATTATTTTGTGTTTAATTAAGAATTTTTATCCACAAACTTACTTATTCTCTCTCTCAGATTTCACATTGGATGATCTGACATCAGGTACCTCACAAATAGGAAATGAGTTAGGGCTTCCCCTACCGTAATACACCTAAAACACGGATTGCCGTGAAACTCGTCGCAGGGAAGTGTTTTCTCTCGTTAACTGCAGGGAAAGAGTTAAACGAAATCATTTATCAATTTGACGAACATCATAATACCAGCCATACATGTAAAGCACAAATAACCTCTTTTAATTCAGTCATGTCCAGCGGCCGTCATCCTTGGACCAGTCTTCATCATTGTAAGCTGCTTGCTGTTCTGTCTGTTCCACTGCTCCATTTGTTAGATGTTTGCACTCACTTTTATTTGCAGTCTGAAGCATACAGAACGCCCAATTTGCGCCACAGGACGTCTAATCGCATCTTTGCGTTGTCTTCGCATGTAAGTCACTCGTGCTTCATCTGCGTCTGCTTACTGCACAGGCTGCAAAACTTCCACTGCTCCATTTGTTAGATGTTTGCTCACACTTTTATTTGCAGCCTGATGCACGTCAAACATACAAAACGCCCAATTTGCGCCACAGGATGTCTAATCGCATCTGTCCGTTGTCTTCGCATGTAAATCCCTTCGCTTCATATATGTAAAGCACAAATAAGGTCTTTTAATTCGGTCATGTCCAGCAGCCGTCATCCTTGGACCAATCTTCATCATTGTAAGCTGCTTGCTGTTCTGTCTGTTCCATTGCTCCGTTTGTTAGATGTTTGCTCACACTTTTACTTGCAGCCTGAAGTGTGTCAAACGTACAAAATGCCCAATTTGCGCCACAGGATGTCTTATCGTATCTTTCCGTTGTCTTCGCATGTAAATCACTCACACTTCATCTGCGTCTGCTTACTGGACAAACCCCCCACCACCAAGTAATGTAATGATTGTGTAGGTGTCGGTGAGATGTAATTTTTCGAAAGAGACACTCAAATACATCACGTCCGCTGCGTACGCAATGTGAATAAGTCATGTAAAACAATTAATTGCTAACTGAAATAAATATAATTTGATTACATAATTTGGAACTGGATGTTTTATGAGACTATTAACATCTTTTGCTAATATTTTGTGTTTAATTAAGAATTTGCGACGTTTTGTTGATTTTGAGTTGGATTTAGCAATCGTGGAATCTCGAAAAAACTAGGGGGTCTGCCTATCACACAGATGCCATGCATTTTAAGCCAATATTATACAAGCTGTGACATTCATTGCCCATTGCTTGCTTGGTTTAGGACCTGTAGAGCTGCGCATCGACGGATTTGCTCTGTTTAGACTTTCAGCAATGAAAATTAAACCACACTAAACTGAACTGAACTTCAACTCTGAAAACTGAACTGACACAGCTTCAATTTACTAGAACTTCTGTATTAAGCTGCTTTGACCCAATCTTCATAGTAAAACCGCTATAGAAATAAACATGAATTGAAATGATCATCCAGAAGGTTAGTCCTGTTATTTAGACACTCAGTGTCAATGTTTAATCAACCTTGTTTTATCCTCAGAGGCACCAATCAATATATCTCTGGCACAAAATACAAATGTTAAAACTAGGCTAACCTGCATTCTCAGAAATATAGGCCCAAAAGTAGCCCTTTAGACTAAAATAGTCCTATTATCCTGACAAGCTGTATGGCTGCTTACTGTAAATGTAAAAAAGAAAATGGACTTTTGATTAAAAGAACTACATCTAGACATTCAACAGACATTTAACTGACTATAAGAAACTTTGCAAGTACATGTCAACTTACACTAACCCTACCCCTAACCTAACAGTCTACTTATAATCTAATGAGAATTAGTTGCAATTTAACTTAAACTCAACAAACGAACCATCAAAATAAGTGAGACCAAGCTTTTGACTGACAATTGAAAGCAGATCTGTGATTTACCTGAAGCATGATCACACATTGCTTTGCATCTTATAAACACAACCAAGCCTTAAAAATACACTGTGGACCACCCCTTCAAACTTCAAAAACTTTCATTTGACAACCTCAAAAATCGATTGATCTCATATTTGGAAACGGATGAAAATAAAAAGTCAAATAAAATTTAAAAAGTCAAATAAATGTGAAATTAACGTCAAAATTATTTAATTTTCTTTTATGCCAAAAAGCATTACAATTATTATTTTTTTAGTAGTAATATGCATTCCTCAGAACTTCATCTGTACTACTTTAATGGGGATTTTCTTAATATTTAATCATAAGATACCAGATTTTGAAATTGTTGCATATAGTGAATGGTGCTTTTCAGAGTCAGTTTTCCTTTTTTGGCCCGCTTTGCCCTTGGAAAAGAAACTGGCTAAAAATTATGCACATCTTGATACAAGGATGTTGATCTCCTTTGGCCACACCCTCCACAACACAACCAAACATCACCTGATATAAAGTTTATACAGCTTGTGGTTATCATAAAAATGACGAGATGGTCAAAATACTGAGTCATTTGGCACAGGGTGTAAAAACCAGTTCACTAATGTTGATCGAGTTGTTCTTTTAAATCACAGGTTGTTCTTTTAAATCACAGGTTGTTCTTTTGAAGCTGCCATAGCACATAATGAAGCTCTGTTTTTGTTTAACTATGTTGCAACTCCCATAAAGATCCAGATCAGTGTTCTGGTGGGTGTTTCAGACTCTAAACAGGACTGCAAAGCAAGCGTTTGTGATCAGCGCTGAACAATCTCACAAACGATGGACTCAAGAATATTATTCTTAGGAAATAAATCCATCTGTGAATTAAAACAACACAATGCTTTTCAGTATTTGGTTCAAAGGAGCAGATTGTGTTAAAAAATATATGAGCAATTTACTTCTGAATTCATTTTAAAGGGCACCTTTGATGAAAAATCTACTTTTTAAGCTGTTTGGACAGACATATGTGTAGGTATAGTGTATAGACGGTCATATTGGGGTGATATAAACACCCAGTCCTTTTTTTTTTATTTAACAGCATAAAAACGGTGGACCAATTGGAGCGGTTTTGAGACCGACCGCAACTTTGCATAGGAGTGCGGTCCCCCCGCCCACCCATATTGATTAACAGGCGCGCATTATCATATCCTCAGTTTGTTGTTTCACGTCCACCATTTTCTTAGTGTGAGTCGAAGCGATGCCACCAAGGGAACACCCTTGCGTTGTTTTTGGATGCAAGGCTCAACACAAGAGCATTCATCGTCTTCCTGGAAATGAGCAACAGAGGCTTAAGTGGCTGAGTTTTATCTCTAATGATCAGGTGCCTGAAAACGTACCTAAACTGTCGTATGTTTGCGCTAACCATTTTAGCGCAGACTGCTTTGAGAATGCGGGACAATTCCACTCGGGATTCGCGAATAAATTGTTTTTGAAAAATGGATCAGTTCCAACAATCCGCGATCCTTTTTGCATATAAATCATACTAATGCAGTGTTTATCTTAGTGGATATCTTTATGTCTTGTCTGTATTTGTTTGTAGAACTCTGATATGGCGAACTTTATCAAACACATTACGGATGATGCGTGCATCGTTACATAGCGGCTGTAAAACTGGACAAAGACATAAATGATTTTGTAACTACAACTCTGACACATTCTGGCTCATTCGGATTATTGATTCCTCAACAGTGGTCTCTGTTTGTTCTGTGTCTGAGTCCGGGTCGCACACGTACGGCTGAATGCTTCTCTCTGTCTGCCTGTATGTTGCCGTACACAAAGCAGGGGCGCTCTTGGCTCCGCCCCCTTGTTAAGATTGGCGGGAAGTCGAAACTAATTTTCATGTGAAGCAACACACCCCTAAACCAGCGACCTGTGTACACGCCCCCAAAATTACACTTTTTAACACATTATAATAAAACAATCTGAATTGTGTTTTGATCTGAACCTACACTGGCACACTCAGAACAACCATAGTAGTGATATAACATCTTAAAAAAGGGTTCATGTATGTGCCATTTAAGCAAGTTTAATGCATTTTAAATGTATTTCTAATTCTTTTTATACTTTTTTATTTAAACTGCTGTAAAAATATTGATTATATATCTTATAAAAAGCAGTGAGAACTAAACAAGACTAGATTTTAAGGCTTTTATTAATAGAAAATGGATTTAGAATTGAGACAAACATACATAAATGTATTGTCTGAATGAAAATTTATGAAAGTAGCACTATTTAGCAATATAGGGCTGACCAGATGTTTTGTTATTGCCTGATAATATAATAATAATTACAGTATAAATACCTTTTTTTCTTCATGTAGAATTGATCTTAAGATATATTTTATTTATTTTTCTGTATTATTTTTATATTGTTTGTTGGACAAAAGTTACCCAGTTTTCTCCTCTTCTCCCTCCCCCTTTTTCCAGCATATATAAAAGCAAGCCTGCAGCTCACGTCAGACCTAAAGCAGTGATTGATCTGAGCACATTTATGATAGATCACTGAACATGGCGCTAGTTGGAGCATTATTACCCACTTTAGGGAACACTGTAGGTGCAGTACTGGCGGTCCTGCTGCTGTTTTTAGTTATTTCTTTCTTCTCCAGCTCTCAGGATGAGGGAAAATATCCTCCAGGACCCAAACCACTGCCACTGCTTGGGAACCTGCACATTCTGGACCTGAAGAACACCTACATGTGCCTCTGGAGGGTGAGAGGAGATGTCACTTTATCCTTATTTTGATGATTGAAGCCTCTCTGTTCTTACTTTACCAGTAAAAACATTACATTTGACCAAGATTAGAGATAGATAGATAGATAGATAGATAGATAGATAGATAGATAGATAGATAGA
>CAIGQQ010004538.1:2065360-2097089 GCA_903798035.1 Danio albolineatus
ATGTTCTGCCATATAAACAAATGCATATAATAATTTTCATCCCTACACAACTATTTCCAATGAAAAGTAGCTAAAGCCTGCCCGAAAAGTAGCTAAAAGTTGTCAGATGACGTCAAACACTAATTTGCATATCAGTAACGTCATTATGTAGTATCTGACAAGCGTAAGCCCATCATGTCTCTACTCTCTGAGGCGTCCAGATGCACAATTAATAGGTTCTTTTTAACATATTACTTTGCGTGATGACGTCATTGAGTAATCGCAACTCAAAACTACATCTTTATGTAGTATACAAAATAATGAATGTTTTCTCAAATTGACTGGCTATCTCAGCAACAACATTATTTGAAATATGTCCATTTAGACTTGAATAAAAAATATGGTTGACTATTTGTAAAAGTAATACAAACACTTTTTTTCTACATTCCTTTATTCAGTCACTGCTTGTGTACTTACTCTTGTGAAATTAACACGTTTGTGAAAGTGACAACAATTATGGCACTATTGGAATTTACTGCTACATAAATTACCAACAATTATACATGTAAACAAGTATCAGTAAATCAACAGTTATGAAAAACAATCTGAGCTAGCAATCTACTCTACTGAGCGAAGCCTGCAGCTGCTGCTCTTTTGAGTCACGTTTTAAAAATTGCTAAAAGTAGCCAAAGGAACGTTAAAAATAGCTAAATTTGTTGCTAGGTGCTTTTTGAAAAAAAAAGTTGCTAGGGTAGTATGAAAAGTTGCTAAATCTAGCAACAAAATTGCTAAGTTGGCAACACTGCTTGTGACTCTTACTTGGCTAACAATGTTTTTTTTTTTTGGAAATGCACTGCTGGGGGACTGATTTTCCTGTGCTCAAAAAGAACCTGTAGCTTATGGTTTGTGTACATTGATGGCTTGTATTAATAGCTGTTATGAGAGAGTGAGAGCATAATGTTTTTGTTTCTGTTCATGTTTTTGGTGTGAAATTTCATGCGACTGCTTCAGAATTACCAGGGTCATAAAATTATGTCGTATATGACTGTGTCCATATAATTTTCACTTCCTCATGACTTAGGCATGGACATTAAGGTGATGGTTGTGGCATATGAAACAAAGAACCAAACAGAAAACGCACACACATGACAGGGACTGGTACAGTACTAAACGAAGACGAATGAGGTCATACAAATGAATACGAATTAACCAGTTGCCACAGCCATATCACCTTGCAGCCCAAAACCAGTCACGCACTGAAGCTAAGCAAGGCTGAGCCTGGTCAGGACCTGGATGGGAGACCAAATGGGAAAGCTAGCTTGCTGTTGGAAGTGGTTCTAATAGGAGTAGGAGGCACTCAACCTGCGGTCTGTCTGAGCCCTAATGCCCCAGTAAAGCGAAGGGGAAACTATACTGTAAGTGAGTGCCGTCTTTCGGATGAGGTGTTAAACCGAGGTCCTGGCTCTCTGTGGTCGTTAAAAAGTCCCATGGCACTTCTTGTAAAGAGTATAGATGTAACCCCTGTGTCCCGGCCAAATTCCCTCTATCACTTCACTTCAGTGTAGTGAGCCACTGGAGCCAAGCCGTTCAGGGCTTTGTAGGTAGTCAGTAAGATTTTAAAATTTATACGATATTTAATAGGGAGCCAATGCAATGCTGAAAGAACTGGAGTAATATGATCATATTTGTTCTAGAAAGCACTCTAGCAGCTGCATTTTGAACTAGCTGAAGCTTGTTAATTTGGCCAACAAGGCAGCCGCCTAGTAATGCATTACAATAATCTAATCGAGACGTCATGAAAGCATGAATGAGCTTTTCCGCATCAGACATTAATAGCATGTGTCGAAGTTTGGCAATATTTTTAAGATGAAAAAAAAACATCTTAGGTTTTAGGGCCCTTCAGAGTTAATATTATGGATCCCTCCATCTGAACCACCCCCCACCCCTGGTTCTTAATTTTCATCTGTGAACATCTTTGGATGCATGGTCATACACAATAAATGTCCTATATAAATATACATTACATTAAATTACATTACACTAAATTATTATGTATTACATATCGTCGTGCCATTGTTTTGGTACAATCATGTCTTTGAATGATAACCTGAAAGAAGCAGATTCTCATGCAAGATAAACACTTGTGACACCAACAATCAGTTTGTCTGGTTTGATGACAACTATGATCCTCACTGAGATCTCCACCTCTATCAATCCCTACCTTTGGATTATAAGCAATGAAAGGGGTTGCAACATTGAGGTTGGAAAAAATTACATCCCCTTTACAATTCACGGCTTTCATCTTTTCCGTCCTACAGCTGTCAAAACAATATGGGCCAGTTTACAGAGTGCATATGGGCCCTAGAACAGTGGTGGTTCTGTCAGGATACAAGGCGGTCAAGGAGGCGCTAGTGAACCTTTCAGAGGAGTTTGGAGAAAGAGATATTTCACCCATATTCAAGGATTTCAATGAGGGTTATGGTAAGACGTTTTTCTCATCTTCAGATGACAGGTTAATAAACATTTTTATTAGTTAGAAACACGAAGTTCACTTTAATTCGTTCCACTGCAGGGATTGTTTTTTCCAATGGTGAAAACTGGAAGGAAATGAGACGCTTTGCTCTGTCAAACCTACGAGACTTTGGAATGGGCAAAAAGAGAAGTGAAGAACTGATCACTGAAGAGATCAAATACTTAATGGAGGAATTTGAGAGGTTTGGAGGTAAGACTGTAAACCTCGAGGACAAGATAATGACGTGACTTTAAATTATTTGAATATTAAAGGGAAACTTCACCTCCCCATAAATTAAAATGCTGTAAATCAGTGGTTCTCAAACTGTGGTACGCGTACCACTTGTGGTACACGTACCACTTGTGGTACACAGGCTTTCATCTAGTGGTACGCAGAAGAATCGCTGAATAATAAAATAATAAAATGAAGACATTTTCTAACCCTTTGACGTGTACGATAAGACTGTGATCAGAAAGCATTGGCTGTTCCCTGAAGCCTATGATTACACTGTTGTGCTAAAATGTTTACTTAGTGCATCGCGTCATCAGATGTTAAAAAAACCAGCTTGGCTCAGCCGCGCAGAGGATGAGGATGAGGCGCGCGGCGCTTGCAGTGTGCCGGTCGGAGACCGCGGTAAAGTTACTTTGACGTTTGACATTCATTAGACATTCAGTTTCAAACCAATTAAATTCTTTGCTCCTGTTATAATTTGAGCCAAAAATACGCGCCAGAAAAGCCCTTCTGCAGACTAGTCCTGCAAATTAAGGAAGTTCCCCATGCTGCATCATTGGTAAAATAATTATTACGAATGTGTTTAAATGAGTGCTCGTAGTTTGTGTAAAATAATGCGTGCTTTCGATATATAATGTTATTTGTTTTGTAAAGCAGCGTGGCTTTCGGTTTAGTTTGTTACCTCAGATTTAAGCAAATTAATTTGGGTGTGATTCAAATGGCGCGAGACACAGAACATAGACTCAATCAACTTTGCCATGCTTGAAGCTTAGAGGTAGAATATAATTAAAGTTACTCTCCGCGTGCACAGACTGTGAACCCGAGTCTGCTTGAAAACAGTGGTCAGTGAGCGGTTAACGCGAATCTCATGTGATCTCATTCGCACCAAATCACGGAAATACTGCACGTATGAATTGGTCAAGCACTGTATATATGCATTAATCACTCGCATTTCTGACACACATAGGCCTACTGTAAATGACGAGCAGTAAGCAGATCAAATTTCTAATTTTAATATGTAATTCCAAATCATATTAAAATACAAGTTAACGTTTAGATTTCAAAGACATGCAAATATGTCATCTGTACATACAATATATATCTCAAAATGTGTTAAAAATGTGTTTATATATTTATGTGACAGCCCTTATTCATCTGGTCCAAGCAATATCTCCAGGTTTAGATGAATAGGCTACTACAGCAGTTTTCTTTTTACTTTTTTAAGAACAGTGCCTATTTTAACTAACTTCTCAAAGCACATTTTAATTTAAACTGCAAAGTTTTTTTTTTTTTTTGTCTGCAAGCACAGTTAATGTTCAAACTATTTATAATGTTTAAAGTGGCTGACAATAATACATATTTTTAATAACAGGGCTTAATCTGCCTCGTTTTTGAACTGTGCAGTGCTGTAGCTGCTTAATTAGGCCTACTACGCTACTGTATTTCAATACCGGTCTTTATGGTGGTACTTGGAGAGACAATTTTTTTTTTTGAGGTGGTACTTGGTGAAAAAAGTTTGAGAACCACTGCTGTAAATAATTACCTACCCTCATATTTCTTCCAACTAACAATACCTTAGTGTGTCCTCAGAAAACAAGTAAAGATGTTTTACATGAAGTCTGAAAGCTCTCTATAGACAACAAGTGTCCTAAAACACTCAAAGCCCCAAAATGCCAAAACGATTTGGAGATTTGAAAGACTGTGGACAATAAGATGACTCTGGAGGCTGTGGAGATTTGGATGACTCTGCCTATTCAGATGACTCTACATGCTGTGGAGTTCCAGGAGGCTCTGGATATTTGGAAGACTCTGGACACTCAGGCCCCATTTACACTTATACGTTTTCGTTTTAACACGCATAAGTTTTGCTACGCTTACGCCATCCGTTCACACACTATGTCGGAGTTTTCAAGCGCGAAAACGGAGCGTTTTGGAAATGCTGGAGAGGCTGTTTTCATTCTAAAACGCTGCTGCTCCGTCTCAGTGTGGATGGGGGAAACGGGTGTAGCTCTCAGTGAAAAGGGTTTTATTTTCTTTTAAATGTTTGTTGTTTGTTTGTGGAAAGATATTTTGATTGTAAATCATTTCATTTGTTATTAATGCTGTTGGGAAATTGTTGTATTCAAATGGGATAATAGTGACACCTACAAGTGATAGAAAGGTAGCTTTAGCTTACTGTCACATGGGCTGTTTCTCAATATGCGTTCTTCGGCGATCTTACGTCCTCATGTTCTCGTGTAACGTCATCATCAACTGCCAAAGTTCAGTTCCAATACTCTAGACCGCAAGAACAGAGGATGCGTAAAAGTTCCCGGATTTTTTCTGGATATCGAGGACGCACCGATGCAGACTAGAGAACCGAACTCGCTCTAGAAGTCCCAGAATTCATTGCGACTGGAGGTGGGAAGCGCAGTATTTTATATAGATTTATTATTAAAGTTCAGAGATATAACTTTTTTACCTCAGGAGTTTCCCTAAATGAGACGGTGAAAGTAAACATTACCATGAAAATCTTATTAAAGGCATAAACACATTAAGGATGTTTATTTGTTGAAATTCGTATTAAAATATTTCATTTGTAATGAGCAGCGTATATTTCTGAAGTCTTTATGCACAGTATATAGTGTGAAACGGGGGGAAACAATAAATTGCTGTATAAATGCTGTAATGTTTAAGTAATTTTCGGTTAAAGATGCGCGAGGGTCACGTGACCATCAGGAAGAACGCAGCATCTCATTCCTCACAGGACGCATTCTCTGTCCTCGCGGTCTCCCGAGTTCGTTCTTCCGATGTGACCTGGCAAGACCGGTCTCCACAAGAACACGAGTCCAATCTCTAAGTTCTTGGAATTAAGAAACATCCATGATCTTGTTAGCCGTGTGATTATCAGTAAAAACGGGAAGTGAACAGAGCGGTGAACACGAGCAGTGAGGTGCCTTTATAAAGAAGATAAAGAACTTTGTATTGTTTACATGAAAGACGAACAAACTGAAATCATCTTAATGACTACTGGATTTTGATTAGAAGATGCGCAAGGTATCTTGCTTTTTGTTTGTGTTCCACCAGCTGATTTGTGAAGTTAAAAACAGTGTATATTAATGCTGGTTCGATAAGAAGCAAAATCAGTTAAACCGCTGTAAAGAAAAGCAAACATTGACGTTATGTATGTGATTGTTTCTTGTTCGTTTCATTTTTTCACTGTGTCATCATGTAAAATGTCAAGATGTTGTGTCCAATGGGTGTCACGCTGTTCAAGCATTGTCTAAAAACGTGAAGATGTCATGATGGTGACGATAACAACGAAGACATTAAAACTTTGAGACATGAGTTGAAGCGGGATTCTTTTAATCAGAAGAAAACATTCAGGAGACGTTACAACAGGGACATCTGAAAACGGCATGGCTGCTGGACACAGAAATGGAGCGTTGTTTAAACTATTGTCCTTTTAGGCGCTATTGTGCAGTTAAACTCTGCCCTTTTCACTAGAACAGCTGCATATATTCGCAAGAGGCAAGCTACTGTTCGAGCACTCGCTAATCGCTCGCGTTTCAAGCTGCGTAAGCCCTATTTAGAACGCTGGTTTTGTGTTACACCGGGATGAACCAGCGAGACACATGCTTCCTGTTTATACTTGAACGCGCATGCCCAGACTGCACGAATGGTCACGTGATATACGTTTTTGGTGGAGTAGTGTGGACGGAGATATGTTCAGAAACACTGGGTGAAACGCTAGTGTGGACGCTGATCGTTTTCTTGCTAAAACGCCATTTTAAAACTAAAATGCACTAGTGTAAACAGGGCCTCGGATGATTCAGAACACTGACTGCAGGAGATTGCAGCTCTCCTTCTGCAGTGCATGGGCTCTAGCATGCATGGCTAGATTCCAGGTCAGCAGTGGGGCTGGAAAACTTGTACTGGTTTGAAAAAAAAAAAGGTTTAGTATCTTTCTGGGCTTTGAACATTTTCATGGGCCTTGCTGTCTATGGAGGATCTTGTATTTAATCAAAAATATATATTTTAGAGTTCCCAAGATGAATGAAAGTCTGAAAAAACATGAGGTTGAGTAATTATTGACAGATTTTTCCAATTTTGGGTGAGCTATTCTTCAACATCTTGCTTATCCTTTTTCAGGAAAACCATTTGAAACAAAACTACCCTTAGCTATGGCCATTTCAAACGTCATCGCTTTGATTGTCTACAGCATCAGATTTGAGTACAACAGCCCTAAGTTTCACCGTACCATTGTACGGGCGAATGAAAATGCAAAGTTGGTTGGATCACCTTCAGTTCAGGTATACAAACACTCCACTGATAATGAATACATGGATTGTTATTTTCAATTAGTTATGTTGAGAAAATAACCACAGATGATAAAGATTCAACCGGATATTTTAAGTCATTTTGACTTTCAGTGAATACATTCAAAGCTATAGAATTCGTTTGTCTGCTCTGATTCTGTTTTTGATAGTTTGGCATCATTTTGTGTCTGAATAATACATAGGGTAGTGTGCGCCACCACAGGAGCCCAACCTCTTTTTTTCTTAATTGTGTTGCTGAATGACAGGAAAGGATGTATATTTACAAATTAAATGAAGTTGAACAGACAAAACATGAAGCATGTTGTGTTCATACTGTCTGCAATGAAATACGAGTCAAAGTAAAATTGGAAACCACTACTTTTTCATTTTCCAAGCTACTTCCATACAACTTTTCCCAGCATTTTCCATACTGTCCCAAATACTTTCTAAAATATATATATATTGTGGCTGAAATATCACAGTGTGAACAGTAGAATAAGTGTGATTTCTCAGAGTTTATGTGCTTGTTTGTAGCTCTACAACATGTTTCCTTGGCTTCGTCTGTTTGTGGTAAATCAAAAGCGTGTTGTGGACAATGTCCAAGAATCCTTTAAACAAATTGGGGAAATAGTGAATGGTCTGAAGAAGACTCTGAACCCTCAATACCCCAGAGGAATCGCTGACAGATTCCTCATCCAACAGCAGAAGGACAAGGTACTGTTTATAGTTTTAATTATGCTTGCTTTATTATTATTTTATCTTGTTACTTTATTCATTGCATTTTTAATGTTCTCACTTGTTTGGATTTCCCCCTGCAGGAATCTGGCAAAACAGACTCATTGTACAATTCAAATAATTTCCTCACTACAATTAACAACCTGTTTGGTGCTGGAATTGACACCACAGTCACAACGCTATGTTGGGGTTTTCTGCTAATTGCTAAATACCCTGAAATACAAGGTACTAGTAAAAGAATCACACAGAAAAAATATAATTTACAAAGAAATGGCAGCAGGACACTGGGTATAGAGAGGTTTGCATGAGAGATTTGGGGAAACAAAGTTCACTGGTATCTTCTTTCTGCTCTTGTGCTAATATTTTCTTCTGGGAATTGAATTCAGCTGGTGGTGACTGCGGCTGATTGTGCTGAACCTAAGTTTGTGTCTATGGTAACGCTTCATTAAAAGGCTCGCCACACTCCCAGATGAAGGACCTTCCTAGCAGGTAGTATTTTAGCTCCAGGACTGCTTATTTCATGGAAGGGGCCTCCTTCTCGATGGCTGTGTTTCCGCTGCGATGAGCTTCCGGCTCATGTACACCATGCCTTGCTCCTCACCATCATGGACCCATGATAGGACAGCATCCAGGGAGTTTGAAGCATCTGTCTGGAGGATGAAGGGGCAGCCAGTTCTGGAGCATGCAGCACCGGGGACAGGGCAAGAGCCATCTTAAGCAACTGGATTGAAAAGTTGGGAATAAAACATTGATAGTGACCAGCTAACCCAAAAAAAAGGGCAAGTAACTAGGTCTTGCTGAACTTCTGTAGGTTATCAACTTTAGTTTGCTGGAGCTGATTGATTCCCTGGCCAATGTGGTAGCCCAGATACTTTGCCTCTGCAAATCCAAGATGACATTTCTGGGGGTTACCAGTGAGCCCAACCCACCAACTCGAACAGTTCCCTCCACGGATGAGTACAAGACCTCACAAGACCTCAAGTTGGACCACAACATTGTCCATTTAGGCAGCAACATAGGACTGATGGGGTAAGAGGAGGATATCCATCATCCTCTGCAACATTGCTGAGGGTCTTTGGAGCCTGAATGGAAGACCTGATCGAGCTAGTGGTCACCAGGGTTGAAAAAGCTGGTTTTCTGCTTTGAGTCAGGCACTTGCCAAGTATCCTTTGGTTAAGTTATGAAACAATGCCTTCAATGCCCCTTCCTCCCTAGGCATGGGGTACTTGTCAAAGCTGGATGTTTTATTGAGCTTGAGCTTTCTGAAATGCTATGTGATGAAAAAGTTATCATGAACCTACGTGAAGATTAGATGACTCCCAGCTTTAGCATCTTTTTTACCTCCTCTTCAAAAGACAACCATTGAGCTTCTGGTATTTGATAAGGCCACTGCCTGCCACACAATGACTCTAGGGGGGTTGGGCACTTCCTCCTATATACTCTATGGATGTTTCTCAATATGCATTCTTCAGAGATCTTGTGTCCTCGTGTTCTCGTGTAACGTCATCATCAGCTGCCGAAGTTCAGTTCCAATACTCAAGACTGCAAGAACGGAGGACGCAGGAAAGTTCCCGGATGTGTTCTTGATATCTTGATATCTTGATAAGGACGCACCGATGCAGACTTGAGCACTGAACTTGTTCTAGAAGTCCCAGAAGTCATTGCGACTGGAAGTGGGGACTAAAAGGACTAAAAGTCGAGAATAAAATGAATGAATGCATGAGGGTCATGTGACCATGTGACCTGGAAGAACGCAGCATCTCATTTCTCACAGGACACGTTCTCTGTCCTCGCTGTCTCCTATGTTCGTTCTCCTGATGTGACCTGGCAAGACCAGTCTCCACAAGAACACAAGTCCGTTCTTGGAATTGAGAAACAGCCTATATATTTTGTGGTGAGCCTTCCAATCCAGTCTCGCACGGACACAGACTCGCATCAACTGCAGCACAGATCACCACCAGCTGAATTAGATCCCCAGGAGGGAATATAATAGGTAGAGAAGACAGCAATGAGATATTTCTCTGAATCTCTAATGCTAACACTTCTGTCTCACTCCATACCCAATATCAGTTGATGATCGGCGCTCACACTTCCATCCACCTGCACAGCCACACCTACCCTGAGCATTTTCACCTTCTTGGCCTGAAGATGCCAATATATGTATATTGAACAGAGAATCCTTGAGCCAAGTCAAAACCAGTTCTACAAGAATGCAAATCTAAATATTTAAGTGTAAAATAGAATAAAAAGTTAAATAAAGGGGTCTTCTTGAATTTAAGCCAAGGTTCATGATGAGATTGACCGAGTGATCGGAGAACGTCAGCCAGTGCCGGACGACAGGAAAAACTTACCATATACAGATGCTGTCATCCATGAAATTCAGAGATTTGCAGACATATTGCCCATCGGTTTACTCCGCCAGACCAGCTGTGATGTTCATCTGAATGGATACCTCATCAAAAAGGTCTGCCTCAAGAATTAACAGTGTTAAGGGTTATGTATTTATACCATTTAAAATTGATCTGTTTTGATGTTCTGTGCAGGGCACCAGCGTGTTCCCACTAATAGCATCTGTGCTGAGGGATGAAAATGAGTGGGAAACACCTGACAGCTTCAACCCGGAACACTTCCTAAATAAGCAAGGCCAGTTTGTGAAAAAGGACGCCTTCATGCCCTTCGGTGCAGGTAGAGTTTGCTTTTAGGGTTTAAATTCACTATACTCTATATCAGGGGTCACCAAACTCGTTCCTGGAGGGCCGGTGTCCTGCAGCTCCAACCCTCATCAAACACACCTGAACAAGCTAATCAAGGTCTTACTATATACTAAGGTATACTTGAAACATCCAGGTAGGTATGTTGAGGCAAGTTGGAGCTAAACCCTGCAGGCACACTGGCCCTCCAGGGCCAAGATTGGTGACCCCTGCTCTATATTATCAATACATACAGTTAAAGACAAAAGTTTACATACAGTACACCTTCCAGAATCTCCTAAATGTTAATTATTTCACCAAAATGAGTGATCACGCAAAATACATGTTTTTTATTTCAAGAGTTTATTGTAAGCTTGTTTGGCATGCTGTCCTGGGAGAGAGCCCTGAGCTCAAGGGATCCTCGAGCACAGGGCTCCCTCCGTTTTTGCAGACTGAGAGGGGAGCTTGAGCTCAGGTAGATCTCAAAAACTCCCCGGATGAAGTAGCTAAGATAAACTACTTAGAGAAGAAAGGGAGCTAGACAAAGTGCCTGTTTTGCTTAGTCTCTTACATATGAAGCCGGAGAACCCAGGGAAACCCATGCGGACACGGGGAGAACACCCACCAGCCTGGCGAGGACCAGGATTGGCAGTGTTCTTGCTGTGTTCTTGCTCTTAGGCCCTAATAGTGATAACCACTGGGCTGCCGTGCTGCCCAACCTATGAGAAAAAAGGAGGAGGAAGGGGGGTTTCTTCCAGACAAAGATAAATGTGGAATAAAGACTGTAGTTATTTATAGTAACTCTGGGATCATATGATTAGGGGATCATGATTTGCTAATGCCGAGTTCAGACTGCATGATTTTAGCCCCGATTTTGACTCGCCGACAGGTTTTGAGAAATTGCCGACAAATGCCTGAAATCACAGGCAAATCTGTGCTCGTTCACGCAAGTGACAATCACACAATATGAACTATCAAAGACGCGATCTGAGAGAATCACAGATGAGTCGCCAATGCCCTGGAGATATTTGGCGTGCTGAATATCTGGAGCTGTCGGCAATTCAAATCATGCCGTGTGAAATGTGTTTTGACTGAAAATAACATCTGCGATCGCCTACAGCCAATGAGAGAGCAGCATTTACTAGTGTGGGTACCTGCAGGCCAGCGGGAGGTTGAGGGAGAAGTTAAAAGCTCATTTTCAGTTTATTCGGACCCAAGAAATAGAGGGAAAATGAGTGTAAATTTGGCAGGAGCTCCTGTGTCTGTTTGACGTGTCAGGTGAGCAATATCACAACCCAACCCGATCAAAAAATAACAAAGTTAAAGAGAAACTTCTAATTCCCTCCAAAGCCAGGTGAGCAAATATGTACATTTCTACCCCATTAAAGGCTTCTTTCTCGTTAAGTAGTTAATAACAAAAGATATACTACGTGTTTTTGGGTGTGAGACGTAGTTTGGACAAAGTTGTCGGCGATTCTTCCTATTTTGAAGTCATGTGAAACTCCCTGTCGCCGATCCATCTTGCAGCATAAACAAAGAAGCGACGAAACGCTAGCCCAGATAGTCACGCAGTGTGAAAACATCTGAGACACGACTACTTTGAAAATCGTGCATCCTGAACTCGGCATAATGCGAGACTGGCTTTGGTAAATCATAAGCACATGATCCTCTCTTTAGTTTATAAATAAACTTCACTTTATACTGGCCAGAATTTCACATAAAAGACAATTACATCTGTGACCCTGGACTACAAAACATTAGATCTTTTATATTTGTATATTTGTAGGAAAAACCAACAATTCGCCATAGGATCAGCAAGTAATTTCCGTTTTTGCTAAAAATCATTCGAATATTAAGTAAAGATTAAATTTAATATTTAATTAGTAATGCTCATCACTAAGATTGTTTATTGGAAAACTTTAAAGCGGGTATTCTCCATATAAAATGTTTTTGGGTGCGTACATTTTGAATTTGAAGTTCAGAGTTAATTTAATTTCTTTTATCTTCTATGAAACAAGTAAGCATCTTTATTTAGTTTCTGAATGATACTTTTATAAATTGCGGATGTTGAGGGATACGGTGCATTTCGGCAAAAACAAAAAACAAAAAATATCTTCATTCTGTTCAAAAGTTTTTAAAAGTTCTTAATATATCAGTTTTACATCAGGGTGCTCAACCTGTGGTCTTGTGTGGGTCCTAACGCCCCAGTATAGTGAAGGGGACTCTATACTGCTCAGTGAGCGCCGTCTTTCGGATGAGATGTTAAACCGAGGTCCTGACTCTCTGTGGTTGTTAAAAATCCCAGGATGTTCTTCGAAAAAGAGTAGGGGTTTAACCCCGGCATCCTGGCCAGATCTGCCCATTGGACTCTGTCCATCATGGCCTCCTAACATCCCCATACCATAACTGGCTTCATTAGTCTCCTCTCCACCAATCAGCAGTTGTGTGGTGTGCAGTCTGGTGCAATATGGCTGCCTTCACATCATCCAGTTGGATGTTGCACACTGGTGGTGGATGTGGAGATCCCCCCGTTGTGTAAAGTGGTTTTAGTGTCTAAAAAAACGCTATATTCATTCATTCATTTTCTTTTCGGCTTAGTCCCTTTATTAATCCGGGGTCGCCACAGCGGAATGAACCGCCAACTTATCCGGCATTTGTTTTACGCAGCGGATGCCCTTCCAGCCACAACCCATCTCTGGGAAACACATCCATACATTCCCATTCGCACACATACACTATGGACAATTTAGCTTACCCAATTCACCTGTACCGCATGTCTTTGGACTGTGGGGGAAACCGGAGCACCCGGAGGAAACCCACGCAACCACGGGGAGAACATGCAAACTCCACACAGAAATGCCAACTGGCCCAACCGGGACCTGCCCCAACCGGGGATCGAACCAGCGACCTTCTTGTTGTGAGGCGAACGTGCTACTCACGCGCCACCGTGGCGCCAAAACGCTATATAAATGTAAGGAATTATTATTATTACTAGAGCAGGGATGTCCAAAATCGGTGTTGGAGGGCCGGTGTCCTGAAAAGTTTAGTTCCAACCCCAATCAGACACACCTGGGCTACCTAATCAAGCTCTTACTAGGCTTTCTAGAAACATCTGTGCAGGTGTGTTGAGGAAAATTGGAGCTAAAATCTGCAGAACACCGTCCCTCCGGAACCAAGTTTGTACACCCATGTTCTAGAGCATCAGTGAGTGTTTGAACCTTCTGTAACCATGGCATATCAGTTCTTCAGCTGTTCTGGTTTAACTGATCAAGCAAAACAAGAGACATGTTAATAATTATTACAAAAAATAAACAACAAAAAAACCTGCTCAGCTGTATCATTCAGGGAACCTATATTATTATTATTTTCTCTTGTGGATAATATGTAAAATATATTATTCAGGTCAGTGCTAAAAGAATAGCATGTATGGTGTATGATCACTCTTTTTTAAATAATTAACAATTCACAGATTCTGCAAGGTATACTTGAACTTTTGACTGTATTAAATATTTACTGTCACATCAGTTGCTTTTAGTCAGCCTTATGTGTTTGGTTTCCTCAGGACGCAGGCTTTGTATTGGAGAGAGTTTGGCCAGGATGGAGCTGTTTCTGTTCGTCACTTCTCTCCTTCAGCGTTTCCGCTTCACCCCTCCTCCTGGAGTGTCTGAAGATGAGCTGGATCTCACACCAGTGGTGGGCTTCACACTGAACCCCATGCCCCATAAACTGTGTGCAGTGAAACGGTTTTAACCTTAACATGCAGTTATTTTATGTTTGCTTTTACACATTTGCTTGTATGTTGCATTAAATAGCTTCTGTTAAATCAATTTGATTTCGGATTCTTCTGATTTCCTCGAGGAGGATGTATGTATGAGCACTCTGGTCTACTCTATTTTGTAAGGAACTCTCAAAAATGGATAACATGGAATTAAACACTAAACGTTCTAACATTCTTGGTCCTCCAGGAACCTCCTTTCTTGTTGAGTATCACTTCAGTTGTGTCAGTGGGATTGATATCGTGCCCAACTAGCAAAATTCATGTGGTAAATTCCCACCAGAAACTTACACCTGGCCCACATACCGCATGGAATGATGGCACTTAGGCGGTTCGCACCTGTTTGCCAGAACTGGGCCACAATTAAACCAAATGACCCAGAACTGATCCTGTGCTGGGCCACAGTTTGCTTTTATTCTGGCCCAGATCTGGCCCACACCAGACACTTACATACGGGCCACATACTAAATGGAATGATGGCTCTAGGGTGGTCTGTTCCTGTTTGTCACATCTGGGCTACAAATGCGCCAAAGCAATACCACATATCAGCCAGAATTCAATAAAATGACCCAATTCTGGGTCACTTTTTGCTTTTATTCTGCCCCAGATCTGGCCTACACCAGACACTTACATCCAGACCACATACGGAATGGAATGATTGCCCAAGGGTGGTCCGCTCCTGTTTGCCAGATCTGTGCCACAAATTAGCTATAAAATATCCCCGTGTGGATCCCGGGTGCAAGCCCATTTTAAACCCTTTAAGCAGGTGGGGCCCAAATGGGTCTTTCATGAATTGCCTGGTTAAGACCCACATAAGCCTCTTACAGATCCCACTTAAAACCCATCTGGGCATCCACGGCTGGCCCCCAAGTGGATCCAGTGTGCAAACCCACTTTTAACCCCTTCAGACTGGTGGGCCCCCAAATGGGTCTGACACGAATTGGCCCGGTTAAGACCCACATAAAACCCTTACAAATCCCACTTAAAACCCATCTGGGCATCCACGGCTGGCCCCATGTGAATCCCAGGTGCAAACCCACTTTAAACCCCTTTGGGCAGGTGGGGCCCAAATGGGTTTGGTATGAATTGCCCAGTTAGGACCCATGCAGTACCCTTACAGGTCCCACTTTTAGTACATCTAGGCTTCCACAGCTGGCCCCAATGTGGATCCCGGGTGCAAGCCCATAATGGGGCCCACATTTGCCATTCATGAAGCCCTCATCTGGGCCCCACATGTTATTGCTGGCTGGGTTAGTTTTGTGTTAGTAAATATATTAATGCATTAACACTTATGGACCTTTATTCTAAAGTGTTACCCAAATATTAAAATATATATATATATATATATAATGTTACTAATACTAATATTAATCAAATAAATAATCTTTATACTCATTTTAATAAAAATATATTAAGTTCTTATATAGCAGGACTTTTTTTATGAAACCTTATGCAAATGGTTCTATTTGGCACAAAAAAGCATGGTATTGATACTGTTTAGAATAATTATTCCTAGGAGTGGGGTAACTTTAAGGTGCATATTAGTTGCTAAAAAAGATGCATACCTTCTACACCAGGGGGATGCAGTTTTTCTACAATATATCCTACAATATAAATACAATATATCCTACACTGTATGCCCTGCTGTTTTCATTACTAAAGATATTAAGTTAATATAACTTGACAATAAGTTGAAATAACTTGACAATGATTCACCATGTCTTTGTTTAACATGATTGGTTGTGCTTGAAATTCTGCCTTGACAACCATGCTTATAGGTTGATACATGATTTATGATGACACAAGGTGCTTATTGTGCTTGTGATGCTGAATTTTGTTGAAGCGCAGCGGGACAGAGGCACTACCTGAACCCATCTAATTTCTTAATTGATATACATGCAGGGCCGACATGGTGGTGCAGTGGGTATAGCACAGTCACCTTACAGCAAGAAGGTGGCTAGTTCGAGTCCCGGCTGGGTCAGTTGGCATTTCTGTGTGGAGTTTGCATGTTCTCCTCGTGTTAACTTGAGTTTCCTCTGGGTGCTCCGGTTTTCCCTACAAGTCCAAAGCGATCAGTGAATTGGGTAAGCTAAACTGTCTGTAGTGTATGTCTGTATGTCCTGGTCCTCCAGGTTGGGGGTTGAGCGTTGTACTAACGACCCACCTTGTAAAAATTAGATGTTAAAAATGTTATTTGTGCTTGACCTGTTTGAAATCCTCTTTCTGTTTGTAAAATAGTCCTGCTGTCTGAACATTTAATTACTGTACAGTATCTGAAAAACGTTGTGATTATAAGAACTACATATAGACCAGAGAGTGTTTGCCTTCATAATTTATTGATGTAATTACACAGTATGCTTTTGGTTACACAGTTTCTCATTAACAAAGCTTTTGACTTACATGTGAAGGTCAGCAAGAAAACAATGAATGTTTCGCTACCACATTCCTCACAAAGGGGTTTGTTGTATTAACAGAAATAGATGATTGCTATCGGTTACAGTATGAAGCTTCATTTTTGAGTTACGTAAAGCGTTACAAGATTGATTATAATTCATACACAAGATGAAATCGCCTTAAAATTTGGAAAAGAAAAAGAAAAACATATAGACCATTTTAATATGGCGGTGTCACTGGCCCATGAGCATTTCCTGCTTGTTGTCAAAGTATTTCGTATATGTTAAAGTCTGAGGGTGCTTTCACACTTGCACTTTTGGTCCGCACCCGGGTTCGTTTGACGTCATAGTACGTTACGTTTAGCTAGATTGAACACGTCTTCTGAACCGTACCCGAGTCCGCCTGAAAGAGGTGGTCTAGGGTACGGTTCATGTGAACTCTAGTACGGTTCACTTGTAGTATGAATGCAATCATACCAAAAGCCGGAAGTGAACCGTCAACAGTACAACAAACTTTAGTTTTCACAACGTTCATTCATGTGTGTATGTCTGTGTATGTCACTTACCTTGATGACAAGCGGGACTGACCCAGTACAAACAGTGAGAATGTCTGCTCGTCTCCTCCAAAAACAGATTTGCGGCACATAGAAGAGAGTCGCTTTCTGTATGTCCAAAACCAAAAGGTTCAGTAAAAGCGAAACGACCGCGATGTGCGGAGTGCGGACGTCTTTCCATTTTGGCGCTTTGCTTTCGTGTCTGTCACCTGGCAACAGCCGTACACAAAACAGCAGCTTGATGACACAAGCGTACCAGGGTTCAGAAAGAAAAAAGACAGTGTGAATGTAATGGGTGTCCCACAGTGTTGGGTAAGTTACTTTAAAAAAGTAATTAATTACTAATTACTTAATCAATATTGTATTTAAAATACTTATCTAATTACTGTGTCTGAAAAGTAACCTTATTACTCAATAAGTAACTTAACTAAATACTTCTTGAAATCCCTATAAACCTTGAGTGGACAAATAATAAAAATTTAACTCTGTAAATAATAAATGCATAGATAAAACATATGAGTCAAACATGAAATAGTTTAGCCTTTTAGTTTTCTGAATCATCTTTATTATATTCTATTTAAAAATATATATAATAATTACATGCATAATAATTTTTAGTATGCAATGTAACCGTAAATTGTAAATTCGCCGACTCCCTCTGTCACATCTGCGTAGTCATCCTGCGTAGTCATCCCTAGCCTTTCTCATAGTAATCATCATAGCCCATGTAAGGTGCGCGATAGCCTTGAAAAAGCCGCACGCTACAGCACGCAGGCGCGCAATGAGGAAAAATAAATTGATTAATACTGTAATGTTCTTGTCTGGGAATATTTTCATTTCGTAAAACAGCCACTCCCTTCAGCTGAGTCCGACATCTTCTGCTTTATGACTAGCAGCAAACTGGCGCGCGGCGCTATCACATGCATCTGCACTACGATGATTTTAAAGCGCCAGAGTTTACTTTTACCTTTAGAACATAAATTAATAAAATTGTGTAAGATTATTCAGCGAGTTTAATTATTTTACAATGTAACGCAGGTACATTATAAGTAACTGTAATTAAAATACCTAAAAATGAACAGTTATTAGTTACTTTACTTTTTCAGTGGAAAAGTAATTTAATTACAGTAATGCGTTACTTAGTAACGCGTTACACCCAACACTGGTGTCCCATCAGCAACACACCCGTCCAAATTCACTCAGATCCAGAACTCATTAAAAGAGGCCATCCACCACTGTACTCAAATTGGATTTGTTTCCTTCGTCTGAGATAAAACAAAAATATACACTACAGGAAAGTGTAGAAACATTCAGCTCTCTCTCTGTAAAATTCACACCGATCTCTGTGAAGCTACAGTAAGCATTTTCTTAAACTCAAAAACATAAAACATACAAATTGATAAACAACATACCTGAGATAACACAAAAACATACGATACAGGAAAGTGTAGAAACATTCAGCTCTCTCTAAAAGGGAAAAACGCAAAAACTCTCTCATTGAGATATTGTATGCAACACTAAAATGCATTAGCAATGCGGCCTCCCAACTAGCAAAACACAAATAATCTCAATCGCTCCAAAACAAACATCAGGAAATCATACCATTGAACTAGTGCATTATTCACACAACATACACATTTATTTCGATCACTGAAATGATGTTAAATTGTTTATATCATCCCTTTTTATCTATTTAGGAGAGAGAGAGAGAGAGAGAGAGAGAGAGAGAGAGAGAGAGAGAGAGACGAGCTGCACTTACCTGTAAAATTCACACCGATCGCTGTGAAGCAACAGCAAGCGCAAAGGGACAATATACCCAAAATGTCCTGCAATTTATTGACCACAAGGGGGCACTACAACACAATTTTATTTATAAATCCTAATTTTATGTTATTCATCTGATGAATTCTATTATCTTTTTAACTCTGTTACATGAACACAAACCAACCGAGAAGGTGGCAAGGGGGGACAATCGGACTTGGGTACGGTCCAGGCAATTGAACCAAGTGTGAAAGCACCCTTAATGTTAAAACAGCTGCCATAACATTATTTATCAATACGGAAACTTTTTTTGGATTCTCTGAAGCTACAGACATTAAAAATGTAAAACAGGAAACAGTTTAGAACCATTATTATTGTTTACATCCCTTGAAATGGTCTATATGCAGATTTAAGATTTAAAGTTTGGCCTTTTCGTCACCAGCCTTTATCCTCTTCACTATTTCACAGTTCAGGTCACTTCTTATTCCAGAGCTTTCCAGAGAGATGACAGTTTCACACCAGAGAGTTTTCTGATCTACACGTTTCTTGATATCTTTGACTATGAACTTCTCATATGGAGGAATCAGCACTTCTCTCTCCTTAGGATGCTTAGAGTATTTCTCAATATGAGCACCTTCGCAAGTGTGAATTTCAAAACAAGTTGTACCTCCATATCCTTTAATCACCTCTTTATCAAGAGAAGAGGATGTGAATGAGCCAAAACGAATCTCGCTTCCTTTAACAACACTAAAATCCATTTTGGTACCGCGATATGTGTTATGGCATCCACTTTTCAGCTTCTGTATTCCTATTGTTAAGAAAAAGTGAAGTGAATACCAGTTGTATTTTAGAGTCCTGTAATTAGTTTTTCCCTCGCGAGCCTCAGTATTTAAATTTAGATACACTTTTAGTTCATTGTAAGTGTAAACATGAATGAAAACCTGAGTGATTAAACCTGGGTCGCTGTATAATTTCTTAGCTTCTTCAACACCTTTTAAATAATTTGGAAACTTTTTAAGTTCCTGCTTCAGATATGTATCTAGCACCAGTTTTCCCATCACATCACTGCATCCGACATATGCATCATCAACTGAATTCTCTGCCATATCCAAATTCACTCCTTCAACAGCCGCTCTGTGATCCTGCAGTGACAGGAATCATAATGATCAGATCATCAGTGTTGATGTGTGTGATAATGTTCATACTAGAACACAAGCTCACCTGCAGAGCAGCTACAATGAGGAGAAGAGCTTCAATCTTCATCTTCAGTCAGTCTGATGATCTACAAGATGCAGAGCAGTAATACAGAATTTAGTGCTTTCTGATAGATACAATAAATTACGGAAGTTCTAAGAGGCTGTGCATTAAAATATTTTTCCTCTCTTGTTTTGTCGTGATCGCGACTTAATTATCTTGTGATCACAACTTATTTTTTGCTTTTATTTATTTATATTATTATTATTATTATTATTATTATTAATATTATTATTATTATTAGTTTTAGTTTATTTGTTTATTTGGCAGGGACAGTGTACATTAATAAGCATTTCTGCAAATGTTCCAGAATTAGCCAGAAGGCTATTTTTCATCTGTTGTCCCTGGACAGATGTTAAAATTGTCAACCTAAAAAAACAATCCACAATTACACAATCAAACAAGCATAGTTTAGAAGCGCTAAAATAGCCATAGTAGACCTTAATAAATAATGCATATGTACAAATTAAACTACAAACAGCAACAGTATGTAATGAAGATAAGAATAGGTAAAACACATTTAAACAAATCAATAAGATGGCAGGCGCAAAAGATAGCATGCTGGGTAGGTTCATGCTAGGCATGATGACACGTCTGATGCTCTATAAACCATTCAATATCATTCATTCATTTTCTTGTAGGCTTAGTCCCTTTATTAATCCGGGGTCGCCACAGTGGAATCAACCGCCAACTTATCCAGCATTTGTTTTACGCAGCGGATGCCCTTCCAGCCGCAACCTATTTCTGGGAAACATCCATACACACTCATACACTACGGACAATTTAGCTTACCCAATTCAGCTATACCACATGTCTTTGGACTGTGGGGGAAACCGGAGCACCCGGAGGAAAGCCACGCCAACACGGGGAGAACATGCAAACTCCACACAGAAATGCCAACTGACCCAGCCCAACCGTGTCGCCCGTTATTATTATTATTATTATTATTATTATTATTATTATTAATATCTGGCCAATGTCTGACCAATGAGTCTGCACCAGCCCTGAGAACAGGGGGAGAATAGCCTAACTGCAGATGCGCATTCGTGCAACACATTAAAGGCATTCAGAACAGCCATAATAATATGAGCGCAAATCCTCGGGCTCACGATTAATGTACATTCATGATTATATTCATGTATATGATCATATATCATTATTTACAACAATATTCCCTCAAGTGTAACCATTTTAAAGCAACTCTATATGGTGCAAAATAAGTTGCTGCATGTATGAATTAAATTATGAAAAAGGACGAAGATCCGAAGTTATTTACAATTACTTTAAAACTGCACCATATAGAGTTGCTTTAAAATGGTAACAGTTGAGGGAATATTATTGTAAATAATGATATATAATCATATATATGTTTATATTAATGAATGTATATGAGAGCACGATCGTTTGCACTCATATTACTATGTCTGTTCTGAACGCCTTTAATGTGTTGCACGAATCTGCAGTTAGGCTATTCTCTCCCTGTTTTCAGGGCCGACGCATACTCACTGACATTGTCCAGATATTACTACTACTACTTATAATAAATAAATAATTAATAATGGTAACACTTTATTTGAATGGTCCATTTGAGTATTAGTAGACTGTCTGCTTAATATCTGTTGATACTAACATTCAAAAGACATTTAACTGACTGTAAGAAACTTTGCAAGTACATGTCAACTTACACTAACCCTAACCCCAACCTAACAGTCTACTTATAATCTAATGAGAATTAGTTGCAATGTAACTTAAACTCAACAAACAGACCATCAAAATAAAGTGTGACCCTTAATAAAAAATAATAATAAATAATAAATAAGTCGTGACCACGGCAAAACAACTTTTTGTTATGTCGAGATCACGAGAAAACGAGAGAGAAAAAATGTTTTAATGCATGGCCACGTAAGACTTCCATAACAAATGAATCAATAACTTATTTTAAAAAATATTCACCATCTCAAACTAATCAAACAATAATGTTGACTAATAAAAGTTTAGATTTTACTTCAACCACAAACCTACCTTGGTCTTTTCGCCTGTTGAATTGTTTTTCCTGGAGTTCAGAAGCAACGATGAGATGAGGAGATCTGAAGAGTCAGCTGCTCGTAACCAGATGACAACAGCGCTCTTGGAAAGCCGGCTTTTTAAATTGATCTAATGTGTGTGAGTGTGTATGTGCGTGTATGCATGCGTGCATATGCGTATTTTGAGTCAAATGAGCAAGATAAGAAGGCCGTGCTAATTAACATAGTTTTTATCAGCAAACAGGAATAACTACTTGACGCTATTAAATAGTTCAAATGTCCCACCACTGCCTTTTCTTGGGGCGTACTCACACTAGGTACAGTTGCTTTGAACCGTGTCGAAGCGTGATTGTCCCACCCTCCCCTCTACCCTCTCTTGACGGCCCGCACTCACACTGCATTTTATGCTTTTGAGTCAGAGCACGCTTACATCATCGATGATGTGACTGTTCAGTACAACAGGAAGAGAAGCCATACCTGCCAACACTCCCGTTTTTCCCGGGAGTCTCCCGTATTTTACATCCATCTCCCGCCACCCTCCCGGTTTGTTATTTCTCCCGGGAAACTCCCGTAATTTATACGTCCCAATGCAGTTTCAAGAAAAAGCACTTTTGTTCATGTTTGTCGAGTTGCCAGATCTTGATTGACGTTCATTACCTCACACAATTGACGCGATATTCAAATCTTGTAACATATTTTACCTCAATCTGGCAACATACGTTACAACTCGGGTGCGCTGTTGATTTCTGCGCAGGAGGTAGATGCGGGACTTGAACGGTGGCAGTAGCAACAAGCAGTTGCGTCAGTAGTAGCACACATGATGGAAGGAAAAGAGTCAGGTTGTGCTTCGGCAAAGAAAAAAATATATACATGTAAATTTAACAGCAGCTGGACGGAAGACTTCATGTTTGTGTCTAGAAGCCACCTTGACGACGCCCACGCTTTCTGCAAGAAGTGTCGTATTGATTTTAATGTCGGACACGGTGGGAAAAACGACATCACTCAGCATGTGAAATCACAACGGCACTAAAATTGTAAATTATGTTGAAATTATTAATAATGTTCAATTCCTCAGAGAATTTATTGTTATCGTTTCGCTTTACAAGACCTCATTGTGTCCCCAGGAGCCATGGATATTGCTCTGGGCTCATTTGTGTTTATTTTGTTATTTGTATTTTTAATCTGAAAAACCATCACCATTCTACTGAAGAAGAAAAAATGCACTACTGTATGTGTTGGGGGAGTAAACATACTGGAATTAACAATGTTAAAAGTCACAATAAAACATAACCCCCCACCCCCCGTTTATAATCTCCCGGAATTTCAAAACCAAATGTTGGCAGGTATGAGAGAAGCGCTCTTGCTCAGCACAGTGGACATTGCTTAGGTTATATTGTTTTGTATTCTTTTCACTCGTTTAGAGTTGCAGTGACACGCTGTCAAATATTTTGCCGAACAGATCCACCACTTTTGACGCTCACAAATGTTTATGAAATTCCTCGTGCTGCACTTGTTACAAAGTAAAGTAAGTAATGATTAATAAATCCATATGAAACAGTCTCTTAAAAGATGTCCTGCCAGCAGTTTTGGGCTCAGGCGTGCTTAGCACTCACACTACAAGCGTACCGCGCCAAATCCCAAACAAACCACTCTTAGGCACACCTCTTCCAACTAGGCCAGGGCTGGCCAACTGAACCCACACTTATTAAATGAACCAGGAAACATGCCCAGGCACGATTTGGATAGCATGATGTGAGTGCATCTGCAATAATGAAAAATTGCCTTGTTTATCTAACCAACCTTCTGTCTCGCTACAATCCAACCCGCTCTTTAAGATCTCAAAACTCGAGCCTTCTCATTTATGGCTCCTAAACTCTGGAATAGCCTTCCTGATAATGTCTGAGGCTCAGACACACTCTCGCAGTTCAAAACTAGATTAAAGACCTATCTTTTTAGTAAAGCATACAGTCAATACATCACTTAGCGGTATGATGCATGAATGTGTTCCACGCATCGCGTTTATATACACTATGAACAGCAGCTACGCTAATTATTCTCTTTGTTCTCTATTTCCAACTGGGGATACTCATCCCAAGGCCCCCAGAGACTATGCAGCGCCACAGATGTGATCCAAGACCCGCGACGAGACGATCCCTAGGTTCCATAATCCTGGACCTCGCTGTATCCTGAGCAGCTGCTTGGTGCTTGTAGCAAGCAAGAGACTGATTCATGTGACCCTCCAAGGACAGACAAGCCTCGAGTTCTCCAACCTCCGGCGCCTAGACTGCAGCTAGAGCTGTGCACCGATGGATTACTCTTCTGTGTTTGGACTCTAAGTAGTGAATATCAGACAACTCTGAACTGAACTGAATTCAAACATTAATAACTGGACTGACATTTTCAATTTACTATAACCTATGTGAAGCTGCTTTGACACAATCTACATTGTAAAAGCGCTATACAAAAAAAGGTGAATTGAATTGAATTCATAAAGCTATAATGCTAACAGATGTTTCTGAATGTTTCAGTTTTGTACCCCCAGATGAATGCGCAGACTGAACTCAGTATGTAAATCTCATCAGTTCAGGAGTAAGATCAAAAAGGAGCATTCAAATTAACTTTAACGAACGTCCATATCTTACACTACTGTCGAACCACGGTCATTTCATTTGACTTTATAGAGTCTGTAATCTTTTATATATGCAAGTAGACTGGTCAAGATAAGGTTGTCTGGTTTTTATCTGATACATAGAGTAGGCAATAAAGTGTGCAGTAGCCTTCATATAGCTGCAAATTCATGTATATATATTTATACGTATATTATATATATATATATGTGCTGTCAAATGATTAAAAAAAATAACTGATTAATCACACTTTTGTTTGTGATTAATCATGATTAATCATGAAAAGCCGTATTTATTACAGAAATAAAAACACAGGCATGTAAGTGCCATTTGAATTTTTAAAAAATCAATGCAAATAACAAACTTAATTATTTCCATGTTGGATTCTAAGTGAACTACAAAAACATCCAAAATACAGGCATTGCAAATATGGAAATTGGAAGAAAAAATAATAATAATAAAGTATTGAATACAAACAATTGTACTCATTGTAAAGTTGTTTTGCGAGTTGAGAACATTAATTATAAAGTAGAAACAATTTTGCTTAGTTCTCCTCAACATTAGGCAGTTGTTATAAGACAGTCCAGTCTGTTGACATTATCGGGTGACAACACACACGATCGCACGTACACACACAGACAGAGAGAGAGAGCGCGCAGTACAGCGCACTCCCTTCAAATCATCACTACGGACGACTACGGTTCTTAAAGTATAGCTGTATTTCTCAAGCAAGGATTCTGATACAGCAGCTGAAGCAGACGCTTTACAAAAGTTGCGTGTAGGGGTAAACACGTCAAACTTAATGAAACATTTGAGGGTGCTTGGAATCAACTTAGAGAGGAATGGGCTCTTTGACAGCTTGCGACATCATCTGGCACTTTCACTGAGTACATTTACATGGATCCATATCTTCCATATTATCCTTTATCCATATTCCTTTGCTCATTAAACACACGCAGGGCCGGAGCAAGCTGAACTGGTGCTCTAGGCGAACGGTGATCACGCCGCCCTCAACCCGAAAGTGAAAAAGAAAGTGACCGGTTCGCGGATGAACGTGAGGACCGGGAGGGAGGGGGTAGGTGTCGCGGATTAAAGTGAGGACCAGGGGGGTTCGCTCACTATTCTGCCGCCCTTGTCAGCCACATAGGTCGCCTCTGTGGATGCGCCGGCCCTGAACACACGTCGGCCACAACAGGAAATAAAAAAACTGCCACTGCGTTAAATGCGTTAATTTTTTTTTAATATTTCAAATTAATCGGCGTGCGTTAACGCGCTAATTTTGACAGCCCTAATATATATATATATCTCAAAAAGAGATAAGTTTGTTGAGATAACCAAAAAGTTTGTTGTCAACCACCGAAAAACAGGAAGAAGAAGAAATCATCATTCTCACCATCACATGGATTTATTTTTATTGCTATTGCGCTACTTGACAAAGCAAATAGCTTTGCTACTGAAAAGCTATTAGATTTTGAAAGCTAGCGCCACGCTACTGAGAAATGTAGTTATAGCAGAATAGCAGCGCTTTAGTAAATGGCCTCAGCAGGAGGCATCGTGCATATAAAAAACAATCAAAGCAACAGATTAATATCATTTAACATATCCCAGGTTTTTAGATGTAACCCCATTTGTAATCTTTAACATTTTTATAAGTCACTGTAATAAAAAAAAAATTCAGTAACTGTAGCGAATTACTCTTACTTTTATTTGTAATTAAATTACATAACGCTGTTACATGTAACTAGTTACTCCCCAACACTGGTGAGCAAGCAGGCATTCAATCAGGACCTGCTACATCCACACTTGAATCCTGGGGTTTAACAAAAGAGAGTAACTCATAATGGTTTGTAAGCACTTGAGGGGGTGAGGAAAGGCTCGTTTTTGGGTGAGCTATCCTTTTAAGATGTCCAAAGGGAACTGAAAATTTGTTTATTGAAGAAAACGCACACATGCAGTTTCACATCCTCATACAAAGATTCTTGGAAGAGCTAAATATAGCCACAATTAATACATCAGAAATAAAAAATTTTAAAAAATTATTTAAAAAGAGTTTATTTGTCAATTCAGAAAAATTACCAAAATTGGTTTGTGCTTTGTCAGAGGCCATATACTGTAGAACAAAAGCACACAAACACATTGAGATAGAAAATTAAATTAATTAAACCCAAATAATTTTTTGAGTTAAAACAGTTAACTTCCTCATATGTTTGGTTTAAATACTGCTGCTCTCCTCATTCTGCACCTCTTGTCTGATCAACATCATTCTTGATCTCGAGCACCCAAAGAACCTTCTCCAGACAACTTAGAGGTAAAGTCAAAGATTATTATAATGCTTTAGTCATGTTATTAGTCACACTTTTTTTACTATTAAACAAGTGTAAGACCATTTTCTGTATAAATTGGCATGATGGTTTTAGTATTTATCCTGAATTAGTATTATCCTGTGTCCTCGTTTAGTATTATCCTGTTTGGACTGTTACTGTCTGGTTGGCGCTACAGAGCACCGAGCACAAAAACAGCCAGACACAGGAAAAGTTTCTTTCTCGGGCCATTTACCTCATGAACAGTTAAATATATATTTCTATTGTGCAATAAACGTGCAATACTTTCTCATACGCACTTGTACATCCTATAACAATATACAATGCAATACTTCTTATGCATTTGTACACAGCACCTTGTAACCTGTATATTTATAACAAATCTGTACATATATTTCAACATCCAGATCTTTTTGGACTGACTGCATCTCTGTTTAATGTCTATCGTCTTCTTTTTTATATTTATTCTGTGTTGTCACTTGTCCCTTTATGTACACTGGAAGCTTCTGTAGCCAAAGCTAATTCCTTGTGTGTGAAGCATACTTGGCAATAAAACTGATTCTGATTTAGCATATTCTCAGTATCTTGTAGATCATTGGACTAAATGAAGATAAAGATTGGAGCTCTTCTCCTCATTGTAGCTGCTCTGCAGGTGAGCTTGTGTTCTAGTATGAGTATTATTACACACATCAACACTGATGATCTGATCATTATGATTCCTGTCGCTGCAGGATCACAGAGCAGCTGCTGTTGAAGGACAGATGTTTCCACTGGATGTGACACCGATACCAAGTAACTTGAACGTTTCAGCGACGTCCCCAAGACCGAAGTGCATCAAAAAAACAATGGCATTTAACGTCAACGCATTTTGTAGATGCTCTTTTCAAAAACTGTTTCCATCGCATTCGATGTATAGTATCTTAGAGTTAGCGAATCGGCCACACCCAATTCACTGTTTAAGAAATCCATGTAGATATCACCAGACGTTCCGAGACTTGGCACTGATGAAAGAGCCATGGAAAATATCCATAATATCCATGTGCAGAAACTTTGGCACTCTTAGAGAAAACACCAATAAAACGCCGTTTCTTGTTCAGCCCGACACTAACCATAGGTGCAGGAATCGGGGTTGCAAACGGTTCTTGCGTTCCCTGAAAATCGACACTGAGAAGGAGAGATTTCTACGGTCCTGCTGTAGATCTTAACACTGGAACTACCAGGAATCTATATCTATTCAAATTATAGGCATCCCAGCAGGCACACAACGTCATAAGACGTTAATGTTAGGTTAGATTTAGGTTGTGATGTCGGGTGGCCAAAATTTAATGTCTAACATTGCGTTCACACCAGTTATTTACATGTTAAGTCAATGCAAAGACACGATTAGACATCCTGCAGCGCGAGTTGAGCGTTTTACACGATTGACGCATGTAATTTCGCACGAATCGATCGAGTTCAAAAATGTGAACTTCAGTGGACATTCATACCGCGTTAACCAATCACTCAGCAAAAAAATCAGTGTAAATTTTACTCAATTTGAGTTTATCACTTCTTGGGTGTACATATGACTCCCTCCATTTTGGAGTTAAAATAACACTTTCTAAAGTGTGAGATTTGTACATTACTCAGAGTTCATTTTGACACAGTAAGAGTTTATTCTTATATCAAACTGGAGTGTGTGTTACCCTTCAAAGTGTTAATATATTACCTTGTTTCCCTATCTGCTTGTTAAGTGTGATGTCACGCGAAGGGACTTCCGGGTCCCCATCAGACTGTATGGGGCGACTCATCAAATGGTAATAATAAACGTTTACAAAGCGATGTAATACTTTCGAAAATCATGATCGCAATATATATATATATATATATATATATATATATATATATATATATATATATATCCATGCCTAATATCCGATGGACAGAAAATGATTTGTTAAAATTTTGATATTTACAAAATTTACAAACATAGTGATGTCATAAAAGAACATTTTCTCCATTCAAATGAGACCCGGAAACAGTATTCCATACGTTATTAATACGTCACCACTTAATAAGCGGATATTATCAGTTGGTGTGTGTGACCCGTAACAGTGATCAAATATATTTTAATATTTTAAATGTTTATTAATCTTTTCAGAAATAATTTCAATACATTTAACTCTTTGCATTTTAAAATGCAACAAGACATGTTTCAAGTTTAAGTTAAACATACTGGTTTGGTCACTGTTTAATCAAAAAGAACCGGTTTGAGTAAAATAACTGGACTTCCTATCACTAGTGGGAAATACACTGCATATTGGGTTAAAAGTTTAACACTGAAAAAAACCTCTTAAATATCTGCTCTTTCACACTCGTGGATTAAAATGTACTCTGGTTTTAACACTGAACAACACCAAAAAAATCACACTGTATAGATAACACTGGATTTTTTGCTGTGCAGGAGCTTGCTCTTGTGGGGGTGTGATTATGACATAGCGCCTGTTGTTGGTGTCCCGGGGGAAAATCCTCCTGCCGACACCGACAACAGTTCATCAAACTGGGCTTGGCTCAGTCAGAAGCACCGCTGAAAGCTTCCATCATCCAGGTTCAGTTTCTGGAGGGGTTTATGAGCTCACAGAGCTCCGTGCACCTCTGAAATAATCTAGTGGACTCAGATACAGCTCCAAACGAATCAACGCTGTTTTTCAGCCTTCATAAAGCACATAAACACAGTTATTCCCTCAATAAACCCCCTGTTAGCCATTTAGCAATAAAGCTACAGTCACCTAGCCATAGACAGAAGCCCTGCCCATCACGCGAATCCGTGTCTGTTCTCAAGTCAATTTGACGCACAAATGAAGCGGATTTGTACAAGCGAATGAAGCGAGTAAACTCAAATGTTCACGTGTCTTTTTACGCACGAATCCCGCGATTTCTTTGCGCTTGCCGCGTCTGGTGTGAATACAGCATAAGGATAACGCTATTTTAATGTCAAATGACGTTGATATTTGGTTGCTGTTAGGTTGTTTTGGAAAGTGCACTGTCAAAAAAATCCATTATTTTACAGTTTTTCTCTGGCAACTGGGGTGCTGAAAAAAAACCATAAAACAACGGCCGTTATTAATTACAGAAATATACCGTAAAATAATATAATAAAATAATATACCGTAATAAAATAATAGATATTAAATTACAAACATTTCCTTAAATTCTATTTTCTGGTAAATTTCTGTAATTTAATATCCGTTATTTTACGGTATATTTCTGTAATTTAACGGTCATTATTTAAATTTTTTTACAGTTATAAAAAGCCGCACAATTACAGAGTTTTTTTACGGTGTGACCAAAATCCAACGTGGAGCCAACATCTTAAACCAAACGTCAAATACTGACATTTATTCCTTCAGGTGTGGCGACCAAAATCCAACGTCTCATAGACGTCATTGTTTTTGGATTGCATTGGAAAGTGACCAAAATCCAACATCTGTCCAATGCTGACAGACGTTGGTCTGACGTTGGGTTCTGATGTCGGGTTCTGACGTCAACCTGATTTTCATTTCCACCCAAAATGCAACGTCCCCTAACATTAGTGTACAACACCAATCTGACGTCATGTTGATGTTCTGTGCCTGCTGGGGTCATGTTAATCTTTCTCATATAAAACGTCATATTTACATTCAAAGCTTCTATTAAAAATTAAGCTTTGAATGTCTGTTGTCATATATAAGTAAGTCATCACCCTAAGAATACAATCTTTTTGATAATACATTATAGTTAGTCTGTGACACTTTTATTTTTACTATCTCAAGCAGAGGAGGCTTTTCCCAGCGTTCAATACGGCATTTAATCAGACTTATCTGAAGGTATGCTTTTGCTAACAGAAATGTAGGTTTTGGATAGCAGGAAGTTGCTAGGCAACAGAGGCATGCATATTTAAAGTGACAAGGACAAATAGCAGACAACTGAAATGCACAACCGCTATAATAGTTCTAGGCAGAAATAATGAGAACCCATTTGTGTTTTGTCATTTCAGTAAAATAACAATGTTAAAAATAAATATACACATATTTAGTAAAAGTCAGGGAACTGTAGTTTTGTGTGTTTTATTTCAGCAAAGTTATTTAATCGCAAATTTGCTAAATGGTCAAAATGACCGCTTCGGTAGTTCTAGTGTTAAGCTGCACTTATATACTATATACACAACGTACAGTATGACTGTTTTGAATTGACATGCCTACACGCAGGGCCGGCCCTGTACATTTGGGGACCCTAAGCTGAATAATTTTAGGGCCCTACCTTGCTCTAAATAGCATTGACATTGCAAACCAGCCCACAATGGTTATATTGCTTATTAAATACAGTCAATGAAACAGAAAAGTAAAGCCTGATTTTTTTCTACTTAATAACTGTCTGAATGATTTGCACCACTGTTTTTGTCAACTACCAGCTTCAAGAATAAAGAATTAAACTATCTTTAATATATAAAGCAGTGAGTCCTACTTTGCGTCCTTCTGGAGTGTTTAACACATATTCTATTAATTTAGCAAGCAGATAGAAGATTCTATAAAAGATGGTTGAGTTTATTATATATAT
>CAIGQQ010004538.1:2157465-2172796 GCA_903798035.1 Danio albolineatus
TATATATATATATATAAATTTTGCTTTGAAGTTATACTTTTTGTGAAAAGTGACTTGAACTGAATTGACAGGTGGCGTTTTCAGTGATGAGTCCAACTAGGAAAAAAAGGAATCATTTTATGTGTAACAAGTTAAAGTAATTCAAGTTTTCAATTTTACAGTGTAGTACAACTGTAATTTAAGCTGACCCAATGGGTTTTTTAATGTTAGTAGTGATAGGAGAAATTAAACTATGTTGTGATCACGTAAATAGTTTTGCACCTTTCTTACACTTTCACATAACTGATGAAATTGTGTATTGTTGTGTTTCATTAACATATTGTATATATTAATGGTGTAATGTTACAGGTAACATTTCTAAAGGGTACTTTGTAAAGCATCAAGTATACTATTTCATGACTGTGTGAAGTCCATATCTAAGCTGATAACGTTGAACAAAACAGGCACTGTAAAGTCATGTTAAAAATGACCAGTTCCTCCAACTCCATGAGTAAATTTCACTTCAGTTTTTGCTAACTCACTTTTTGAAATAAATGGGCTGGAACCACTTTAAAGTGTGTGGAAACAACTTTGTCCAGACTTGTTTTAAAGTTTTCATAATAACGGCTAATCTTTGAGAAGAGATGGTCTTCGGATAACAACAGTGACAAAAGATCTTTGTGATGCAGTCAAACGTTTTCACATGAAACAGTGAACGAACGGTACGGACAATTCATCATGTTCTGACAAGAAACCATATGTTTATGCCACTTTCAACAAAAATGTACATGTTTGTCCAACAGGTTTTCTGCCACACCATTATATGATCAAATGATTTGTGCTCTGAAAATGCATTACAAGTTTCTTTGGTGTCCAAACCATTGAGCTTCACCTTATTTTGTTGGTCCCTTTTGCTATTGTTTTTACTACATGTCCACTACTAGCCAACAGCCAATCCCACAGATTTCTGCAGATTTTTAGCCTATCATTAATTCTGTTTATTTACTGGTGTAAATGTGTGTAAATGTATATTTAATCAGTTTTCAAATTAATTTCAGTAATATTATTGACTAATATGAAAATATTTATGTGATTTATTTACAATACAGTTTGTAAAGTAATATTTTTGGTGTTTTAGTAGATATTTTATATGAGATACTTTGTTCACCAAATAAAGTGGATCTAGTTAGATTCGCATTGTAAACATTAATGAAATGTTAATTTATTAAATTACTTTTTATTTCATATATTAAGATTTTAGTTATGATACTCCCAAAATTATTCCACATGAATCCGCAGATTTTTAACAAAATACTCCGCAGAAATAGCAAAAAATGTCCGCAGATTCCGTCTGGCCCTGCTTATGTTCAACAAACGGACCATCAAAATAAAGTGTGACCTAAAAAAAAACTTGCAAGTATGTTAATTTACACTAATCCTAACTGTACAGTTTAGTAATACTTTAATGAGAATTAATTGGCACGCAACTGCAGTACAACTTATAATCAAAAAAAAACGTGAAAGCGACTATCAAAATAAAGTGATACCAACTATTGTAACACTGAATTACATTTTAGTTGTTGCCTTTTTAAATCATGTTAAAAAAAAATCAATGTATGGTAGTCTCTATTTTTCAAGAATGCGTTCTAATTTATGGAAGTAATATAGAGCTAGATCATGGGGTAACAGTTTCAGCAAGGAACCCCAAACTTACTTCTCCATAACGCCCCGTTTACACTTTGAATGGGTGACGTCAGATGTTGCCAAACTGCATTGTGGATTCGTCGTCGACTTTCTCAACTTTTCAAGCACCGACGGAAGCGTCAGCCAATCAGATTGCTGTATGCAAATACACCAGCTCAGACAGTAGCCGATTGTTGACTAAAGTCATTGGCTGACGCTGCTATGACAATCGTGTCAGCCCCAACTTCAGACACTCCCTCTGTCAAGCGTTGACGCTGAGGCCTCATGTGAATGCACCGTAAGCCAGGCATGTCCAAACTCAGTCCTGGAGCTCCTGTGTCCTGCAGATTTTAGCTCCAACTTGCCTCAACACACCTGCAAGAATGTTTCTAGAAAGCCTAGTAAGAGCTTGACTAGCTAGCCCAGGTGTGTCTGATTGGGGTTGGAACTAAACTTTGCAGGACACCGGCCCTCCAGGACCGAGCTTGGACATCCCTGCCCTAAGCAATTGCTCCAGCTCCTCTAAGAGGATTGCAAACTCTTCAGGTGAACGAGGCAAGCTTACATTGACATTCCTCGATTTTGACCCAGGAACGAGTCTGTTTCATCAAGTATGTCCACTACAGCACCTAGAAACCTGTCTCGGAATTCAATGCAATTGGGATGCCACAATAGTGTAGATATTAAATGCTCAAGGGTTTAGGACAGTGGTCTCAAACTCAATTCTCAGAGGGCTACAGCTCTGCACAGTTTAGCTCCAACCAGCTCCAACTCACATCTGCTTAATAGTCTCTAGTAGTCTAGAACACCTTGATTAGTTGGATCAGCTGTGTTTGATTAGGGTTAAAGCTAAACTGTGCAGAGCTGCGGCCCTCCAGGAATTGAGTTTGAGACCTATGGTTTAGAGCACAGGTGTCAAATCCAGTTCCTGGAGGGCCGCAGTTCTGAACAGTTTAGCTTTAATCCTAATTAAATACACCTGATCAAACTAATTGAGTCTTTCAGGCTTGTTAGAAACCTACAGGTAAGTGTGTTGAAGCAGGGTTGGAACTGAACTGTGCAGAGCTGCAGCCCTCCATGAACTGGATTTGACACCTGTGGTTTAGGGAATTCCATTTAAACCTTTTAAATGTTCCACCAGAAGTGGACACTTGTGTAATGTAATCGATGATGTACATCCATGTCAACAAAACAGAGGGACGTTAGTGAGCATAAAAAGTTGGACTGGAATGCAGCTATAGTCCCTCCAGTGTATCCTCGATTTTCCACGAAGCCTCCTTCCACGAAAACACATTATTCCTCCTGAATACAAGGTTCTACAGTCGGCTGGATCCTCCTCTCCAGTAGCCTGGTATAAACGTTTTAGGGGCAGCTGAGGAGTGTAATCCTCGATTGTTGGGAATGCACTACCCAGTCCCCCTTCTTGAACATAGTGAGCACCATGCATGTCTCCAACCTCCATGTACCAGTAAATTAACTTGTTGCTTGTTGCAGTCATACAGAGACCAGACAGAGACCTTAACAGAGCATCACATACCCAATACTCCCAGTAAACCCCCCATGGATTGCCACAAGGGACACAATCAAACAACTTTTCCAAGTCCACTAAACACATGTGGACTGGTTGGCTATACTCCCACGAGCCTTTGAGCACCATAGAGAGGCTAGATAGCTGGTCCAGTGTTACTCTTGCTAAACAAAGAACTGTATCCAGCTAAATCCAAAAGTGTCCTATGAGTCCAAGAACACTATTGACTGGATTCTTCTGTAAAGAACTCTGGCATAAACTTTTCCGGGAAGGCTAAAGACTAAGACCCCCCTATAGTTGGCATGCACTTTCCAGTCCCCCTTGTTGAACATAGTGAGAACCACCTCTGTCTTTAACATCCACGCACCAGCAATACAAATTAAGCTCTTGCTCCCGTCATAGAGAGACCAGAGAGAGACCTTAACAGAGCATCACATACTCAATACTTCCAGTGCACCCACCCATAGAATGCCACAAGGGACTCGATCAAACTCCTTTTCCAAGTCCACTAAACACATGTGGACTAGTTGGCCATACTCCCACGAGCCTTTGAGCACCATAGAGAGGCTAGATAGCTAGTCTAGTGTTCCTCTGGCTGGACAAAGAACTGTATCCAACTTAATCCAAACAATTCTTATAAATCCAAGGACACTATTGGCTGGATTCTCCTCTAAAGAACTCTGGCATAAACTTTTCCAGGAAGGCTAAGGACTATGATCCCCCTATAGTTGGCATGCACTTTCCAGTCCCCCTTCTTAAACATAGTGAGCACCACCTCTGTCTTTAACCTCCATGTACCAGCAATACACATTAAGCTCTTGCTCCAGTCATAGAGAGACCAGAGAGAGACCTTAACAGAGCATCACGTACCCTATACTTCCAGTAAACCCCCCATAGAATGCCACAAGGGACTCGATCAAACACCTTTTCCAAGTCCACTAAACACATGTGGACTGATTGGCCATACTCCTACGAGCCTTTGAGCACCATAGAGAGGCTAGATAGCTAGTCCAGTGTTCCTCTGGCTGTACAAAGTACTGTATCCAACTTAATCCAAACTATTTTTATGAATCCAAGGACACTATTGGCTGGATTCTCCTCTAAAGAACTTTGGCATAAACTTTTTCGGGAAGGTTAATGATTATGATCACACACCTTTTCCAAGTCCACTAAACAGATGTGGACTGGTTGGCCATCCTCCCACGAGCCTTTGAGCACCATAGCTGGTCCAGTGTTCTTCTAGCTCAGGAGTGCTCAACCCTGTTCCTGGAGATCTACCTTCCTGTTGATTCCAGTTGCAACCCATATCAAACACACCTGATTAAGTGCTGTTCTGCTCCTATTTAATTGGTTCAGGTGTGTTTGATCAGGATTGGAGCTGAACTTCGCAGCAAGGTAGATCTCCAGGAACAGGGTTAAGCAGCCCTGCTCTAGCTGGACAAAGAACTGTATCCAACTTAATTAAAAAATTTCTTCTGAATCCAAGGACACTATTGGCTGGATTCTCCTCTAAAGGACTCTGGCATGAACTTTTCTGGGAAGGCTAAGGACTATGATTCCCCTATAGTTGGAATGCACTCTACAGCGCCCTTTCTTAAAAATGGGCAGCACCACCCATGTACCTGACCTCCATGTGATGTTGTAGATTCATGTCAGCCAAGACAGTCCCATCACATCTAGAGACTTGAAGTACTCAGGGCAGATCTCATCCTCCCCTGCTGTCTAGCCACTGCCCAGCTAACAAATTTAGGTTTTGAGAACGATCTCATAATGTTATCTGTAACGTTCCGAGAATGTTGAAATGTCTAGTTTGCTTGATGTTGCTAGAACGTTTTTTATGGTCAGCATAACGTCCTTACAACGTTTTCAAAACAAAGAACTTTGTTACAAGAACGTTTTATATGAATATTGTGAAAACATTCATCAAGTACAAATAACGTCCTGAAGACGTTCCAAGAACTTTGTTATAAGAACGTTTTTTGTCAACATAATGAGAACGTTCATCAAGTATAAATAATGTCCTGAAGACGTTCCAAGAACTTTGTTATAAAAACGTTTTTCGTCAACATTATGAGAACGTTCATCAGGTACAAATAACGTCCTGAAGACGTTCCAGGAATTTTGTTATAAGAACGTTTTTTGTCAACATAATGAGAACGTTCATCAGGTACAAATAACGTCCTGAAGACGTTTCCAAGAACTTTGTTATAAAAACGTTTTTCGTCAACATTATGAGAACGTTCATCAGGACAAATAACATCCTGAAGACGCTCCAAGAACTTTGTTATAAGAACGTTTTTCGTCAACATTATGAGAACGTTCATCAGGACAAATAACGTCCTGAAGACATTCCAAGAACTTTGTTATAAGAACGTTTTTCGTCAACATTATGAGAACGTTCATCAAGTACAAATAACGTCCTGAAGACGTTCCAAGAACTTTGTTACAAGAACGTTTTTTAACAACGTTACAAGAACGTTAATAACGTTATGAAAACATTCTAAAACTGTTTCATTGGTAAAGTTCTGTGCTAACAATTCTACAACTTTTAAAGAACGTTAGTGAATGTTTTGGGAACGTTCCCTGTTAGCTGGGTGTCCTGCTGTCAACCCCTGTATCCCCTGTCTCTGCTTCTTCAAAGAAGGGCAAGTCAGCGGGATTGAGGAGATTCTCAAAGCATTCCTTGCATCATCCGACAACACCCTTAGTTCCCACTTCCACTATGGTGGTGAATAACTGCTTCCCCTTCCTTAGACCCAACTAACTAAAAAGATTTTTTTTAAGATCTGTTAAAATTCGGAATATAAACAATGAAGGAGTCCTTATTAATTGGAAACCAAAACTTCAATAGACCAAGTGACTTTTTACAGAAGTGCGAGGAAAGACACAGGTCAGCTTCACCCACGCCACTGGATTCCACTGTTGAGCCGGTGGGTGGTACCTTACACTACAAATTCAGACAAACAATGGAATCTTTCATCCCTCTCTCTCTCTCTCTCTCTCTCTCTCTCTCTCTCTCACACACACACACACACACACACACACACAGATGATTTGCAAATATTAAAAATGCAACTAACTTTTCTGATCTTCCCTGCTCCAAACTAAATAATAAAGGAAACACACATCTGTCAATTGAAGACAACAGTATTCTCAGGTAAGTTTGGTGTAAAGGATCAGTAAAACATGTACATCAGTGCTGATAAATACAATTTTGATGTACAAAACTCTGCCTGTATACACATATTGCAATAGCTTTTATATTTGTGAGACGCTGTTAATTTATTTTGTCTTTCATCATCTGCTCTTTTCTGTACCTTCTAGATCATTGGACTGAATGGAGATGATGATTGAAGCTTTTCTCCCTATTTTAGCTGCGCTACAGGTGAGCTTGTGTTCTCCTGAATATTACACACTGGATATGGCAAATACTTCTGCTAGTTAGAAATAAAAGAACTTCAGGAAAAGATTTTCAAGAAGAAGAAAATACAAACAAATCTGAACATAACTTGACAAGGGATCATTTGATTGCCATTTATGTTTACAGAGAAAAGATTCAGCTCAAAGCTCATAAGTGAAAGCTAGTGTATTTTATGTTAGATTTTATGTGGTGATTAATTTGCAGTTTCGTGACTGGGTCGTAACAACCTGCAGATCTACCACATTTGTCCAGATCTTGGTTTTTGGTAGCTTTAAATTGGTTTTCTTTTTAGTAATGTGTTCACATTACTGCTTATAGTAAAGTGATCTGAAGGTTACAGCAGGCACTGAAAAATCATCTTACAAAATCAGTTTCTGAAACCTCAGCAACATTTCAAATTTCACTTCAGCTTTTGTTAATCCATTATTACATAAATGGCCTATGATCCACTTCAAAAATAAAACTTGTTCAGACTTTAGAGATGTGTGGTTGTCATACAGTCACGAGAAACTAAATGAATGTTAGATTATACCTCAGAAACTTGGTTCCTGAGTTCCTTGGAACTTGGAGTTCATCTTGTTTATCAAGTTCATCTTGTTTTGACCTTCATAAAAGAAATACACCAAATAAATGCTATTACTCAAGCCTGTACTCTCCACAGCTGTTTGATTGGCAGGCAGGTTTTCTGACGTATCCGCTGTATATTTGGATCATAAACAAGACATTCGATTTAAAATTACAATTAATTAATCTCATTCGGTTTTATAAATATAATTATGTAGACATTAAAACAACACGCTTGTTCTGCCATGCACTTATTAAAATATATAAACGTTAAATCATAAATGTTTTTTACATTTTAAAGTATCAAAGCAGAGTGTATATATTGAAGCAAAGTGCAATATTTTGGGGCTGCAGTTTCAACCTTATATAGAGTTTTTAAAAAGGCAGTCTCACCACAATTCATTACTGTTTTATTTATGATGTCCCATGGCTGCAGCAGGCGCAATGATATTTCAGAGCACCTAAAAACTATCCAACGTCCATCAATATAACCACCCAGCAAACAATTTTGTGTTAAATAGACGTCTAACAGACATCTAAACGTAGAGAACTTGGATAAAACAACGCTAAACTTGGGCTGTCAGTGAAAATCTAATAGACATCAAAGAATAGCCCCAAAACTAGACTAGTCGTCAAATAGACAGATTAGACAGACTTTATATGTGTAGTCATTCATTTCTATTTATTTGATGACTAGTCTTGGCCTATTCTTAGACATTTATTAGATTTTCACTGACAGCCCAACAAGTTTAGCCTTGTTTTAGCCAAGGCGGCTATGTTTAGACGTCTATTAGACATCTTTTAAAAACAAAAATGCTTGCTGGGCTCATTCGTTTACATCGCGTTTTCACATTGGCCCCAATATGCTTACCCTTTTCTATCGTGCTTTTATTGAGTCTTTTCTATCTTTTGCTCTGGTGGCCTGGTTTGGAAGTCTGTCCCTTAAAAACAGAAATAGACTGAGCCAGGTTATTAGGTGGTCCAGCAGGTTGATTGGCAAATCACAGCTAAGTATTGAATCCCTGTATAGTAAGCAGCTTTTAAGGACTGCCCAGAACATCAGTAGTTGTAGCTCTCATCCTCTGTTTGAGGAGTATATCCTGCTCCCTTCGGGTCGAAGGTTTCAGATGGTTTTTAGTCGGACAAAACGTTACAGGAGTAGCTTTGTCCCATCATCGGTTGTTGCCTTGAATAAATTGTAGTATTTTAAGGTACTTTTGTATGTGTATATGTGGGTATATAGGTGTATGTGATGTGAATTGTATGTGAATTGTTTTGTATCAAACGCCAAACTTTGCTGCAAAAAGAATCTACCTACGGGTATCAATAAAGTCAACAACAACATCGTCCAAAAACATCCTCAGTCGAGATCAAATTTTCCCATTTCCACTATAAGCAGTGTTAGTGAAGCACTGTTTCCCATTCCTGAGGTGCCTGAGCTGTGTGTATTGGTGTATTATCATCCTGATACACTGCACTGCCTTCAGGATACAGTGTTTGACCCATTGGGTGCACATGGTCCTCCAGAATGGTTCGGTAGTCCTTCGCAGCGATGTGTCCATCTAGCACAAGTATTGGGCCTAGGGAATGCCATGATTTTGCAGCCCAAACCATCACTGATCAATCCCCATGCTTCACTCTGGGCATGCAACAGTCTGGGTGGTACGCTTCTCTGGGGCTTTTCCACACAGTAACTCTCCCGGAAAATACAGGGGAAAACTCCAACACATTGCAGCTGAGCTGTAAAGCTGTAAGCAAGGTTACACCATCCCACCACGAGCAACACCAGAGTAGAAGAGAGTCCAGCTTTTTTCAAGTAAAGCCCAAATTGTGCATGGAGGTGAACCTGACTATTTCTTGATCAGGCTCCGGTTCCTTCCCTCCCAGTGAGGTGACATTCCATGTCCCAACAAACTGTTTTTGTGTCCAAGATTCATCATGGCCCTGGCCTTCGACCCAAATCCAATCCAGTTTGCAGATGCTTGAAATGTGGCTTTCATATAGTCATACTGTATTCATAATCCATATTACTCCGGCCCTTTATGGCTACTCCTGCAGGTGGCCCTATAGGAGGATGGTCGCACGTCTCTCCTTCAAGCCTGGGGAATAACCCGGCCACCAGGCGCTCACATACGAGCCCTAAGCTCAAAAACATATTCTGATAATCTTTAATTTAATCTAAGCCTCTGATTTTGCTCTGGATCTACAGTACTTCCCTGATGCCAGTTTGACGGATTGGGCTAGATATGCCTAGCCACGCTACTCAAACCGTTAGTTTGCTGCAAGTGAAAGATAATACAAGGAGTGTAAAAATAAAACCTTCCTCCTATGCTGTAAAAAGTCATTTGTTAAGTTTACTTGATTGAATTATGCAAACTCGTTGCCTTAATTAAGTGATCAACAATTAAGTATTCGTAACTTTATCGAATTAGTACTATGTAATAATGTAGAAAAGTAATTCTTACTTATACTGAGTCACATTTACTTAGGTCAAATAAGTCATCTCAACTTCATATCAACCATTATTTACTAATGTAGTAAAGTAATTCTTGTTCACTTGCCAGCTCGTTCAAAAAGCGATATAGGTGGTCGACTAGGGCCTCGCGTTTCTTGGGGGGCACCACAAACGCTGCTCTTGTATAAGTACTTTGAATGTGAGCACGTACGTATAAACCAGGGGTGACCAACCCTGCTCCTGGCGATCGACTGTCCAGCAGATTTCAGTTGCAACCCATATCAAACACACCTGCCTGTAATTATCTAGTGCTGTTCAGGTCCTAAATAATTGGTTCGGGTGTGTTTGATGAGGGTAGGAGCTGAACTCAGCAGGAAAGTCGATCGCCAGGAGCAGGGTTGAGCACTAACGCCATTAAACGCGATACAATTCACAACGACAATGAGAAAATAACCTCCATAATTCTTTAAAAAAAGCTCTATATAATTTGTACACGACAAACAGCTGAAAAAGATAACAAATACACAACAACAGTGTGAATAAAAGCAGAAAATATTAGAAACGTACCCAGCAGCACCACACTCTGTTTTGCATAACACCGCCTGCGATCAGCTATTGGGTGGACTGGAATGGCGTAACGTATTTCTACACAGATTCCACATATCTCTCAAAATTGCTCACGTTCGATATAAACCCCCCCCAAAAAGTGTCTTAAAGTCTCAAGTAATATAACGTCAATTTCGTCAACGTCAATCTTAATTGAATTTTAATTCGAAATGAAATGGCATCCAAACGGCATCTAGCTTTAGCATCTGCCGGCAGCTAGCTCTCCGCAACTCTCACATGGTCGCCCACTGAAGCTAAGCAGGGCTGCGCCCGGTCAGTACCTGGATGGGAGACCACATGGGAAAGCTGGGTTGCTGCCGGAAGTGGTGTTAGTGAGGCCATCAGGGGGCGCCCAACCTGCGGTCTGTGTGGGTCCTAATGCCCCAGTATAGTGACGGGGACTGTATACTGCTCAGTGAGCGCCGTCTTTCGGATGAGACGTTAAACCGAGGTCATTAAAAATCCCAGGATGTTCTTCGTAAAAGAGTAGGGGTTTAACCCCGACATCCTGGCCAAATCTGCCCACTGGCCTCTGTCCATCATGGCCTCCTAATCATCCCCATGTCACAATTGGCTTCATCACTCTGTCTCCTCTCCACCAATCAGCTGGTGTGTGGTGTGCGGTCTGGCGCATAATGGCTGCCGTCGCGTCATCCAGGTGGATGCTGCACACTGGTGGTGGATGAGGAGATCCCCCCATTGTGTAAAGCGCTTTGAGTGTCCAGAAAAGCGTTATATAAATGTAAGAAATTTTTATTATTATTATTATCTTTCCAGAGCCAAAAAAAGTCAAGTCAACAAACTTGCTAAAAGTTTACACGCATTTTTCAAGTAGATTGAGGTTACAGTGTACTCAAAGTTCATTTTCAGTTGGAAATACTTCATCGTACTGAAATAAAAGCCGCAACTTTCGGTTCACATTGAATATAAATGGTTAAATTAAATTGCTCTGACCTGCTCAGCATTCAGAGAGAAAACCTACATAATAGAAGCCAAATGCTAAATGTTCTCCTAAATATGTTGTCAAGTAGCTCGAACAATGTTTGTTGTAATAGGGGGAATCTATTTTGTGTAAATTGAAAAAAGACAAACATATTTCCAACCAAAAATATTGTGTTGACCTAACAGGAATACTACTCTTGAGTTTTGGGGCAGTACCTTTTCAAAAGGTACATATTTGTAGCTGAAACGTCCATATTGGCACCTCAAAGGTACATTTTAGGTGCATTTGGGTACTAATGTGTACCTTGAGGTACTACTGTGGACTCTATAGGTACAAATATGTATCTTTTGAAAAAGTACTGACCCAGTGACAGCTTTTGTCCCTTTATTTCTGAGAGTGTAGTAATGGATAATTTATTGCTCATACGGAAACACTCTCTCTCTCTCTCTCTCTCTCTCTCTCTCTCTCTTTCCCTCTTTCTCTTTCACCCACATACAGACATGGATGAATTGAAATGTACAAAACACACCTTCCCGTCTGTAGATTAGTACAGTTGCTGTCGTCTGGCTGTGAGCGTCTAACATTTCTGATCTTCTCCTGAAACAAAACAGAGACTGAAGACAACGGTACTCTTAGGTGAGTGTGCCTTTAAAGTAATACATCAACAAAATAGTTGGAATCCATGCATATATTCAGTTCGGTTCAAGTTGCTTTATTGGCATGACATTCAATACAGTATTGCCAAAGTACTTCAAATATGTAATATATTAAAATCATCAAATATTAATACAGTAAATAGGAAATAAATGACAAAAAAAACATTTGATAAATATAACAATTATAATAATAAGTCTAGATTATTTAGGAGTCCAAGATTTTTTATGTCTGCCCTTTTTTTTCAACAATTTGCCAACTGTGTGGTTCTGTTTAGAGCCGAATAACGTCGAAGTTTAGTTTGGAGGGTGAATTCAGTTTTTAGTTTTTTTATCATAATTATATTTGAATGTTTTGTCGATGTGTTTGTGAAGGTTTTGTTTGGGGACGTTTTCGGTTCGAGTTTTCTTCAGTAGTTCGAATACCAGTGTGTTTAGAGCAGAGATGCCCAAACTAGGGCCCGTGGGCCAAAATTGGCCCCTAGTAACCTTTGATTTGGCCCGCCATCCCACCGGAGAATAAAGGGGATGGTTTAGAGATTAGCAATTCAAATTTAATGTAACCCTTTGTTTGTTTGATTGTTAAAAGCTAACTGAAATTAAGCGCTTCAATTAAACGTGGTAAATTAATCAGTCTTTGTTTTACTGTACATACTTTTACACGATAATGCAAAGACTTTGGTGAGCAAATCAAGTCTAAGGCAGCTTCTGCTTGACCAGTGTATTCAGCATTGAACTCCGCTGTGTTATAAATGTGATTGTTTATGTTTTTTTATTGCTATAAGCAGGCCCGGATTAAGAATTCAGAGGCCCCTCGGCACAATGTCTTGTAGGGCCCCCTACCTGGCTGCACCCCTATAGTTGAATTAAAAAATAAGATTAATATAATATTTTTTTTAAATAAAATGTTTCTATAATGTGTTTTCCAGCATTTTTTAAATAAACGATATACATATATTTCTAATCTACAAAGATTTAACGTATTTTTAAAGCATTTAAAGCACACTTTGAAAAAATACGAATAAAACTAGTGAAAATTAATGGATTTCTGGTTCAAGTTCACTGAAGCAGTGCTAAAATATATACATTTAAGTATACACATACTTCCAAAAACGTATAATGCATATGATTTATATATAACACCTCTCCAATCCAGTTCTATGACTCTGAGTCTTCCCTAATACACACTTATTAATGAATCCTACTTGTCTTCCTCATGCAAGAATAGGCAAAAACTAATATTTAGTGGGGTGGGGGGGGGGGGGGGGGGAGAATGTGTTCATCAGAAGCTGGATTCGAAGCAGGCTGATGATTGATCGCGTCAAAACTTCATGCCATTCGCTTTACAAGCTGCACCACACACGCTTCTGTCAGGGATGTTGTCTCTGTCAATCAAACGGTTATGGGCGGGAATCACTCAACTAGCTTATTCTAATGAGGTGCGCTATTAGCATTTTTTTTTTCTCCCTTGCAGGGGCGCCAAGTGCGCCTCATAATGCCCATTGGTTAATCCGGCCCTGGCTATAAGTTATCATTTGAAAAGTTATACTGCATTAATTAATAAAATCTAAAGTGATATTTTTTTATTTATTTTGAAATATTGTGAAATAAATTAGGAAATTACCTACATGGCAACTATAATGTAATTAAAAAAAGTTCACACTTAGCTGATGATTGATTATAAAGCTAGTTTGGCATGCTGTCCCGGGAGAGAGCCCCGAGCTCATAAGATCCTCGAGCCCGGGGCTCCCTCCCGTTGCAAGGCGAGAGGGGAGTTTGAGCTCGGGTAGATCTCGAGAACTCCCATGCTGGAGTAGCTAATGAACAGATAGTGATTGCTCTTAGGAGATAGCTATTTACTAGGAGCATGTCTATGGTGTCTATTTGGATTAATCAATTAACTTAAGTTGCATGTTTTTGGACGGTGGGAGGAAACCGAGGAACCCGGGGGAAACCCACGTGAGCACGGGGAAAACTTGCAAACTCCACACAGAAACGTCGGCTGGTTTGGTAAAGACTGAAACCAGAGACGTTCTTGCTGTGGGCTGCCGTGCCACCCATCTAGAAAGGAGGAGGAATAGGGGAGGAAGGGGGGATCCTTCAAAGCGAAGATAGCTGTGATACGGAACCAAGGGTATTTATAGTAACTTAGGAATGATTGGTGCGTTGTGAATTGGATAATGCAGGTCAGCTGCTAGCAATCACAAGCACGTGATCCTCTCGAAATTTGTTTATGCATCAACTCCACCCACGGCTCACAATGATATTAGGTTTTTGGTCCTTCATTTGAAAAAGTTTGGGCACCTCTGGTTTAGAGGATGAGACAATACAGGTTTTTCACTGGCCAGAAGGGCTTTACATTGGATAGACTGGGGGTCAAACTGATGCAGGTGCAGCCAGAACTGAATAGCTCGTTTCTGAATCTCCAAGTTCAGCTTATTCTGATTTTAGTGGATTCGTTTTTCTCTTTCTCTGTATCTTCCAGACTGAATGAAGATGAAGATTGGAGCTCTTCTCCTCATTGTAGCTGCTCTACAGGTGAGCTTGTGTTCTGGTATGAGTATTATTACACACATCAACACTGACGATCTGATCGTTATGATTCCTGTCACTGCAGGATCACGCAGCGGCTGCTCCTGTAAGAACAATATATCCACTGGATATGGCGCTGAATTCGGTCGATGATCAGTATAAGGGATGTACGGAGACAATGACGAAGAAGGTGGAGAGTTACTATCTACAGAAGGAAAGATCTGCCTCGGCTGAGTTTAATAAAACTTGGCAAGACGGAGAAGCGAATGCAAAGAAACCCGAGGATAACTTGACGAGGAATCATTCGATCGCTCTTTATGTGTATACTAACAAAGATTCCAGCGTGTACAGTGATTTCACTAAAGCCACTCGCACTGAGAAGCTGACTTACATAAACGGGACATTTAAATGGTATTCACTCCACTTTCTGTTAACAGAAGCCATTCAGACTCTGAAGAAAACACAGCCGAGATGCTTCCTGACGTATCGTGGGACGAACCTTCAGTTTGAGGCTCAGAGCCAGGAGGTTCGCTTGAGCTCGTTTTCATCCTCGTCTCTTAACCGAACAGTAATTCAGGCTTTCGGAAACGTGTCTTGTTTTGAGATCTACACTTGTGAGGGTGCGAATCTGACGAAATACTCGAAGTATCCTGAGGAGAAAGAGGTGCTGATTCCTCCATACGAGACGTTTAATGTCACTGCTGTGAAAAACAGAACTTATGAGAAGGATCTGTGGTGCGAGACTGTGTTTGTGCTGAACAGCACCGGGACAAGAAGTGACCTGAACTGTGGTTTGATGAACTCTGGACGCCATGCTTCTTTTAGTAACGTTTTACTAATTATGTTTATATTATTTTTATATTTTAACGTGTGAATTTTGGGCGTAATGGGTAGCCTCACAGCAAGAAGGTCGCTGGTTTGAGCCTCGGCTGGGTCAGTTGGCATTTCTGTGTGGAGTTTGCATGTT
>CAIGQQ010004538.1:2217796-2231914 GCA_903798035.1 Danio albolineatus
CTAGTTTTTCACCGTTACTAATACACTAAAAAGATTAAACTTAAAAATACCACAGTTTCCCTAAACCCGTAGATTCTCTGTCGCAGATCCATCGTTTGAACCACGGTAGTTATAACTTAAAACGCCCATAATGATGCTCTAAACAGGGTGGAGGAACTACGTCTTTAGAGAAAAAATTTATTTGTGCAAACTATTTTGTTTTACATGCACACGCTTTTAAACAAAAAAATAATAATCTAATTTTAGTTTTGATAAAAAATGCACTTGTTTTCCATATTAAATTTAAATATGTGTAAATGGCACATACAGGGCCTATGTGTCCTTTACAAATATTATTGAGAATATTCCATAATCTATTCTAAAACATGTATTATAATATGATATATTGAATCATAGAAGTAAATAAATAATGAGGCAATTTATTAAGAAATGAAATTTATTATTTATTAGGAAATGAAAAAAATCCTACTTTATTAATAATTTTGATGATGATCATTATTAATAATAATAATAATAATAAGTAGGATATTGTTTATTTTTTGAAAAGTCTACTTTTACAATTTGACCACTGAAGAAATGTTCTAACCAACAGGCCCATGTCATATACAGTATGCTACATTATTTATATATATATATATATATTTTTTTTTTTATTGTACACTAAATGACAAACCCCATTTTCCCCTAGACCAACATCAGGGGTTCGGTTACTTTCATTAAATGCCCACAAACACACAACACACTCAGATGGCACCAGATGGATAACAACCCACACCCTATACACATTTCCTCCACTATGCCTTTTTTGTTTTCTTAACCATTACACATGTTTATTTATTTAGACTTACAGGCAAACAAAAACAAAACACATCTTTGTAAAAACAAAAGCCTGTATATCTAAATAAATAAACATGTGTAATGGTCTTCATGTCTTTTTTTAATTATTAACAAAAATACAATAAAGATATACAGCCGGGTATACACCTTAGTAAAAACAGAAGATTGAGACGCGTAATTTCAGTCTCAACCAATAAGCATTAAGCTGTGTCGTTAGCCAGTCGTTTCCCATCATGCTTTTGGTGAGCGCAGTCGCTGGAGAGCAACTGCAGCCGACTGCTCAATCCGAGACATCCGCCTCGCGGTCGCAAATTTTTGTGGCGCACGTCAGCGTGACATCAGAGCAAGGCGCACGCAAGTCGGACACGTTTCTAACCGGTATGCATCTCGCAGTGATCACCGGTGATGCGTTCTGCGCAGAATTTGGCGCACATGTTGGATAACTTTATTTATTTTGGATTGTGAAAGCAAAATTCTTCTAGGAGAGGGATTAAAGCGCCTCCTGATGGTGAATATGGTTATACTCATGCCAGCTATTATTTGGTATTTTGGTCATTTATTTCACTGACCGTCAAACGTCATCAGGGAAACGGTTTGAACTTCCGCTCAGTAAAAAATCATTTAGTGTTTTATTTGGGACGACACTACATACATATACTATGCTGTTGAGTGTGTAAGTGCATAAGTACATAGTGCATAAGTGTATAGTGTGTCACGCAGCTTATTTTCTAATAGAGACGTGCGCATATTAGGAGTGGTGCGCGCACGGCTCACAAATGGACCAACGCACTCGCTCCCTGCCGGTGCAGGCGCACACAGTAGAAATTATCTCACGCTGTAGTGGTGAGAGTTGTGCGTGGCTTTTAGTGCAATCTAAACAAAAGACATTAGACAAATTATTACAAATGATTATGTATGATTATGTATGAAAGGAGATAATAACAACAGTTCATTTAAATACTTACCTAATATATAGCTTAAATTAACATTATTTTTATTTATTCTTATTTATTTATTTATTTATTCATTGTTCTGTCGTTTATTTTGATTGTAAAATTATCACTCATGTTTAAATCAAAAACTTTTTCATTTATTTTTAAGCCCAAAGAGAGAAATGGACTATAGTTTATTGTTTAATAATATTTTGTGCTGTATTTGGTTACTGAGCAGCAATAAACAACACTTTAAGATATAAGCAGTTTCCTTGTGATTTTCTAAGCTAGTAGTGTTTTGATTTCATAGTTATAACCGTGAAACCGTGATTATTCTTCAGACTATAATCGTACAACCAAAATCTATAATTGTTTCACCCCTAATTGTTACGCAGTTTAAAATACAACATATGAATGTGTGTGAATGTAGAAGAAGCCTACTAGAGCAATGCACTGCTTTTGCTGTGCTTTGAAATACAACACTTGAATGTGTTTGTAAAAAAAAGCCACATTATACAATGCAGTGATGTTATGTAGTTTGAACATACACAACATATTAACATTTTAATGTAGAAAATACATGAAATATTTATTTGAATAGTTTATTAATCAGTTACTTACTAATTCTAAATTATTTTTAAATGCAATAATCTAAATAATGCAATAATTTAGTAATGAAAAATTATTAACTAACAAAATATGAAAATACAATTATTAAGCACATTGTATATGTGCTTAAAGTCAAAAATGCAGGATTTGTAGATGTGTTTATAAACTACTTTCTAATTTCTATTAATGGAGATTTAATACTTTACAAGTGATTAATTAACTTGTAATTGCGTAATAAATTATTCACATTGTGGAGTTATTATTATATAGTGTTATCGGAAGAGACTTTCAACCAGCACAACAAATTTAAAAAAATTCTGAATATAATCTATTACACCTTTAAATAAAACTTTATAATTTAATAGTTGCTGACTATTATTGTCCTGTTTTGAAAATATTCTAATTTGTGATACTTGCATGAGCACGTTGAAGTCACCTAAATACAAGTGAGTTATAATGAAAGAGTAATTTTTTATTTATTTTTTTCAGTTTGAACTACTATAGTTCAGAAATAATTACAGGTTAAAGCTTTAAACATTGCTAAGGTTAACAGACTTATTGATCAAAATTTCAAGTGGTGCAAGTTTGATTTAACAAAAAACAACCCACTCTTAGACTACTTTGAGGTCATTTTACATTTGCATCTGATGAATGTCTTGTAGTGTGTGTTTGATTAAATTAGATACAGAATAATGGAACATAATTTTTTTTCATTTGTTTGAAAAATCTAACCTGAGTGCTGTCTGTTGTTCTGTATCATTGGATCCCAGTAGTTGATGTCCTCTTGCGTTCACGTCCAAACAGCGAGTGAAAGTTTTATGCTGGTTCTTATATATTTTCCTTATATAACAATCAATCAGAAAGTGAAACTATCCGTGCAGTTTCAATTTACACTTTAATCCTTCTCTAAAGTCAATCTGTTTTCCTTGAAATCCCGTGATGAACTAGAAACTGAAACCAACCCTCCGGTTTCCTTGAAATCACACGATGAACCAGAAAGTGTAAACATGTTTAGGCATGCGACTGCAGTCAGTGATCAACGAGAATTAGCCGAGCGGGGGGGGGGAGACACTTCGGGGCTCAAAGTTGGCGTGATCATTCATTCGTTCATTTATTTGTTAATTTATTTATTTATTGCAATTACAACAAATGATTTACAGTACGATAATAAAGCACAACACAGTCTCTCAAACTATAGTTCATTTTTAAACAAGGGAATTATGAAATAGATTTAAGTAGCCTATATAACAAACGCATAAGAAATAAGAAGAAAAACGAGAGGACACATAAAAAGGAAATAAATATCCACGAATAGGCCTATATTAAACACAAAACAATAAGCACACATTCTGAATGGTATGTCAATACGGTTCCAGTTCTTGTTTGAATATGCTAAAAGGGGTTTACATTTATTTACAATTATGGATATAAAACTTTCCAATAGGCTATATATTAGTGTAAAACAAGATGTTTTGATTAAGTCTTAAACAATGATTACAATTCTTTTGGATAATGAAACCATTTTTTAAAAAGCACTTTCATCCAAAATGATTGAACAGAAGGACATTCCCAAAATAAATGAGCTACACTTAGTAGAAATTGCCCAGAAAGAGCGTACATCAATGTCGCTTTTAAAATTTGTGCATAAACGGCTTGACAGGAAATAAAACATTTTAGAATCGTATATATCATTTTAATACTTAATAAAAATTCTAATTTTATTTAATTTATTAATAAACCTTTATAAAGGTGTCAGGATCAATGATGATAATTATTTTATTTGAATTAATTTAGTTAATTAGTGTAACACAGGGAAGTGACACTGACAACAGAGGTGTGGATCCACATGCAAGTTTAATGGTGACGTCCGGGAAGCAATGGTTAATACAGGGGCAAACAGATGTATACAGGCAATCCAGAGTCGTAATCAAAATAACAGGCAGAAGGTCAACAAGGCAGGTAGCAGACAGGGATAAACATGAGCAAGGCGAGAATTAAAACACGTAAAGACTAGACAAAGAAAACACGTCGTAATGTCACATACAGTAAACAAGACTCAGCTACTAGAGTTTGTGTATGTGCTGCTTAAATGGAGTGTGTAATCAGCCCTTGACAATCCTCCGGTGGTGTCCCTTTTTTTACCTAGCCATATTTTATTGACTGTTATTTCCCTTGTTCTAACATTGTGTCCTAACAGCCCATACGGTAAAAAATATATATTTTGCAATATATGTATTTTTAAATATACTGCAAAATATACAAAAAATATATTTGCTAATATTCATTCATCCATTCGTTTTCTTTTCGGCTTAGTCCCCTTATTAATCTTGGGTTGCCACAGCGGAATGAACTGCCAACTTATCCAGCATATGTTTTACACAGCAGATGACCTTCCAGCTGTAACCCATTACTGGGAAACATTCATACACACACACTCATACAGTACGATCAATTTTAGCATACTCAATCACCTATACCACATGTCTTTGGACTGTGGGGGAAACCGGAGCACCTGCAGGAAACCCACGCAACCACGGGGAGAACATGCAAACTCCACACAGAAATGCCAACTGACCCAGCCGAGGCTCGAACCAGCAACCTTCTTGCTGTGAGGCAAACGTGCTACCCACTGCGCCACCGCGTTGCCTATTTGCTAAAATATATTTACATAAATGATTTAGTGCCCACCCCCCCCCCCCCCCCCCCCCCCCTCTAAGCTAATAGATGACTTTACATGTCATTGTTATGTTCTGTCTCAAAGAGAAAAAAACTAAACAACACCCATTCTTGTTGCACTTTTAAAAACATAAAAAATAATAAATGAATAAAGTACAATTAAAAGTATGAAAAATAACATTAATTCAAGCATGTCTCATGCTGCGAAAGTAAATATCATGGTTTTACTTTGCAGAGGAATGAATACAGACTTCTGGAATGGGGAGGCATCTGGTGCAATAACCATTTTATTGGTTATGGTTGGTTGGCTATGATTGGGTTTTTTCATAATCATTGTGTTATGAAACAAATTTAGTTTTATGTGTGTGTTCTTCTGTTTTTGTGTGGGTGTGGCATTTAACATGTATGTTACAGGTACAAATGGCATTGGAGGATCCTCCCTCCACGCTGAAGATGTTGGTCGTTCACGCTGGGAAAGCGCCACCAATTGACTGTCGACGTAACATTTAAAAAGCCGGCCCAAACTTCAATGGTGATCTCTCATTCTCTCTCTTTCTCTGGGGTCGTTGTTGAATGGGTCTCTGTAAAGACAGTTTCTCTTGCGAGGGACTACTTTGAGAGAATTATGGTTTTCGTTTGATTTGATGATGAAGCCTTTACCATGTAACATTAAACTTACTTTGTCACTCATACAATGTCACAGTAATGGAGCAATCAAATGAACTTTCCAGACGAATGGCTTATGCAACACTAATGGCCTGTTTCCACTGAGTGGTACGGTACAGTTCGGTACGCTTTTAAGGTCGTTTCTACTGTCTAAAAGCGTACCGAACCACTTTTTGGTCACCCTTTGCAAAGGGTACCAAGGGTACCAAAGAGTGACCAAAAGGTGGAGCTAGACGCGCAGCTGAATGCTTTTGGTTTATAGAGATACGTCATTTGCTCGCGCAACAAGCCAGAATGAAAACAGAGGACCCGCCATGTTTAATACACACCCAAGACACAATACACCGAAATAATATAAACATATAATAACGAGCCATCGTCGACCCGAGCTCAAACAAACCTTGTCGTCGTCTTGAACAGCCACAAAAACAAGAAGAAGAGCAGATTCTTATGGGTTACGAGCCCATCTAAGCGAGAGCGCGAGAGGTTTCGCTTTGTCGCTTGCGCTCGCGTGCGCGTCAATATTTGAAATAACAAACTTCTTAACCTGGACTATTATAAACTCTGAATGACGGTATTACTCTCTAACGAGAGAATAATGACGGAGAGGCTACATATACTGGTGAAGATTAAAGACACAGATGAGAGGTTTGCACTGACTGGGGGCTATATTTCGTATTGTTTTTGAACCTAAATAAGGCATAAATGTCTGATGTGTCTAGTTTTTATGTAGTTTGGTAACATCGGGCTGTATGTGTTCATATATGCTGCATTTATTTATTTATTTGATATAATCGCGGACAGTAGGCTATTTCACATCATTGATCTGCAGTTATAATCAGATCATGTTCAGTCAGTAATGAACATTTATACACCAGTGTTTATGTGTATAATAAAGCATCTGTTTTGTGAGAAGTGCTCCTCATATGATTTGTGAACGACACATAAAGCTTTACTGAAGACATTTCCTCCAGCGAAAATGATGTCGACTGAAACTTTCTGTCGTACACCACGCCCACCAAAAGAGCACCCTTTAGCAGTGGAAACGCAAGCCTGATAAAAGTGACCCTTACTGTACCGTACTGTACCACTCAGTGGTTTGTAATCAGTTCACTAAATGTCCATATGTGATAGAGTGATGCCACCTTGTGGTGTACTGCGTGTACATACTCTCTCACAGGAATACTTACAGAATTTGTAACAGCCGCCCCCACATTTGAGTAGCAAATGTGTATATCAAGAGAATTCTTTATGTCGATTGATGTCCAGCACTGTCTGGCAGCCCTGGCAGGGGAATAAGTCGTGCCACAGGACGAGTGTAGACTTTATTTACTTTTAAAAAAATATATATTTTACTTGAATTTCGACTGCCCTTACTTTGCCATCTTGACTTGGAAAGAGCACTCATCCTACAGGCCAGTCAGAGCGTGGTAGATTAGGGTCTACTATTATTGCCACAGTCCCTAATGTGAGGGCTTCCTTCTGTTGCTGCCATTTGTAGCAGGATTGAAGGGCTTGCAGGTAGTCTCGCAAGAAATGAATCCAGAAATGCTCTATGATATTCTGACATTGCTTTCATCTTTGTCGTCCTATCATTTCAGGAGCATAAACGGCTTAAGGCAGGGAAGCATCTCGCCACCCCATGAGAAGAATATTTGGGGTTATAGGATCGGGGTCAGCGACGTCAGCTGAAACATATCCAAGAGGCTTGGAGTTAATTTAGTTCAATTCAATTCACCTTTATTTGTATAGCACTTTTACAATGTAGATTGTGTCAAAGCAGCTTCACATAGAAGGTTATAGTAAATTGAAAGTGTCAGTCCAGTTATTAGTGTTGGAGTTCAGTTCAGTTCAGTTCAGAGTTGTTTAATATTCACTACTTAGAGTCCAAACACTGTAGAGTATTCCATCGGTGCGCAGCTCTAGCTGCAGTCTAGTCGCCGGACGCTGGAGAACTCGAGGCTCGTCTGTCCTTGGAGGGTCACAGGAATCCGTCTCTTGCTTGCTACTCCGCCAAGCAGGGCCGTGCACAGACATTTTAAAGGGCAGTGGCCCAGACCAAAAAAAGGGGCACTAAGTGGGTGGGTTCTTGATAATACAAATTTTCCAGTTGTTATAAAAATTTTAAATAGTTTTTTTTAAATAGATAATTGTTATTCATATTAGATCTGATTTTGATTAGTCATTCAAATTCTAAGAATGTGGATATTTAGCACAAGTTGTCGGCACTTATATAAGACCACTGGCTGCAATGTGGATTGTAAATGAGACTTGCCTTGTAATGCAACGATCGTCAAGAACTGTTAGGCTCGTTTGAGATGGCCATAATCTGCGCAGAACGCATCACCGGTGATCATCGCGAGTTGCATGCCGGTTAGAAACGTGTCCGACTTGCGTGCACCGTGCTTTGATGTCACACTGACGCTTATTGGATGAGACTGAAATTATGCGTCTCTATCTTCTGTTTTTACTAAGGTTTATACCTGGCTGTAGGCTATACATTTATTGTATTTTCGTTGATAACTAAAAAAGACTTGAAGACCAATACATATGTTTATTTATTTACATTTACACGCAAACAAAACACATCTTTGTAAAAACTAAACATGACCTATCTAATATAACTAAATGTTACAAATAAATCATTAGGATGTGCATGTGCTGTATTTTATTTCTGTATTAGTTTAAAGTCCTGTTTGTTGTGATTTTCACTTTTTTGTATGTTTGTGTGAATTTTGTATTGAAATTTTTATGCAATGTTATTACCTGAAAGTCAGTCCAATACATACACATGCAGACATGCAAAGGTGATTAGAATGTTTTTCCATTATGCCTCATCTTTGTGTGGTTTCATATGAGAAGTGAAAGGGGTGTAGTAAACAAAACACACACATGTATGTGAAGTCAAAAGTTATGTTTAATAGACTAAGAACGTTTTCACAGTATTTCCTACAGCCTCATAGCTTTTATTCTGAAGAAAGTCTTAGGCTGTTTATTTTAGTCTGGCTGAAGTGAAAGCAGTTTATATAGGCTGAATAAGCATGTCAATATAATCAGCCCCTTAAGAATTTCTTTATATATCTGCAGAACAAACCACTGTTGTCCAATGGCTTTCCTCATTTTTCTTTAACATAATTAATATATAGTTAACACTTTAAATTGCACTTTAGGCTGAATAGTATCTGGCAAAAAAACTAGTAAAATATTATGTAAAATATATAATATAATATTTTCATCATGGCGAAGACTAGACAAATGAGTTAGCAGAAACTGTTGAAAACAAAATCTGTTGAACAACACTTTTACATATTTGATGCAATACATTTTTTCTTTAAACTTCACAAGAGGGCTAATAATTATGTCTTCAGTAGTGTTTCCCTTTAAACCTTCTAATGCCCTCTAAAGAAAGTCTGAAATTACTATAGAAATGGACCACTGCTCAGTAAAATGCCAAATTCTAGGGACATTCCTAAAAACAAACAAACATCTGTCATGACCTGTCACTCAAAAGCATCTCGCTATAGTTACTTCATTTATAATGTAGCCAAATCAGATTTCTTGAAAACTTTCTTGCTGTAAGCGGTTTATTTTTTCATTCTTTTAGCATTTACCACTGTTGAATATACAGATGTATATTAAATACTGTACACCCTTTTAAGTAATGAGCTGTTCATCTTCTGTTATTCTGGCCATCTTTTTATAAAAACAGTGATATTTCAATTGCATCCACTCCCACATTAAATACTATAGTAACTTATAGAAATACTATAGTGTTTTTGAACCATATGCCTGTTATAAAAATAGCCTATTTAAATGTTTATAGTTGCTATGGTATCACAACAACTATAAACATAACCAAATACTGAAAAAACATGTTCAAAAACACTATAATAGTGTAACGTCTGAAGAAGGACAGGAAGCGTTTAACAGTTCAACTCCTCTGTTTAATCCTCTCTTTTTTCCCACGTTCAGCCCAGAGTCAAAAACAAAAAGCCGCACTCTCTCTCTCACTCACCAGCCCAACCCCACTCTCGTCCAATCAGAACTCCCCTCTCCCTCTCGAGTGCGCAGACTCGCTTTTTCCCAAAATCTAGCCCTTTTCAACCCCCCATTACAAATACAGATACACCCCAAAATAACACAGGAACTGTTTTAAACATTTTCCAACATGCTACACTGCCCCCCCATCACAAAGTTACTCGACCTCGAGGGAACAAACATAGTCCTGGAGACGCCTTGGTGGCCTCTTGACACTCTGAGGCCGAGGTGAGCCCACGTCTGCAACAGAGCTACCAGAATGTGAACTTTGTAGCTCAGGAACTGGTGTAGTTTCCAGGGGAACATCTAAAAGATTAAAACTACCCAGCCCGTGTCCTGTCTCATTCTCCAGAGCAGGCGTAACTGCAGGGGAGGCCATCACTGTAGCTGTTGATGCATCCCCTCTGTACGGAGCCAGTCTATCCCTGTGCACCGCTACTTTCCTGCCCCTTGGTGGCAACTGAACACGGTAAACAACTTCCCCAATTCTTTCCAGTACATTGCAAGGCCCCACCCACTGTGCGTCAAGTTTAGGGCACCTGCCCTTCTTCCTTTGTGGGCTGTACACCCACACCCTCTCCCCCGCTGTAAAGTGTCGCCCTTTTGTTTTCAAATCGTAATTCCGCTTCTGTCGGGTCCCTGCTTTCAGCAACTGTTGCCTTGCAAAACTATGAGCGGTTTCTAAAGAGGCCTGGAGCCTACTTGCATACTCCGGGCCTGGAGGCACAGCAGGTGCATCCGGAGGCCTTCCATAAGCCATTTCCCCAGGCGTTCTGATTTCTCTGCCCAACATTAAAAGGGCGGGGGTGCATGAAGTTGAGTCTTGCACAGCTGATCGGCATGCCATTAAAATAAATGGCAAGTGCTTGTCCCAATCTCGCTGATTTGTTTCAGTCACAATGGCTAGTTGTTCTGCCAGTGTCCTATTAAATCTTTCAACAAGACCGTCACTTTGTGGGTGTAAAGGGGTAGTCCTGGTCTTGTGGATCCCCAGTTTTTCACACATAGCTGCAAATACACGTGACTCAAAGTTTCGGCCTTGGTCACTGTGGATGGACTCAGGGACCCCAAACCGGCTAAACATCCCATCCACTAATGCATCTACCACTGTCTCAGCTTCTTGGTCAGGTAGTGCGTACGCCTCTGGCCATTTCGTAAAATAATCCATAGACGTCAACACAAACCTGTTACCCCTCTCTGACCGTGGGAATGGCCCCATTACATCTACCCCCACCCTCTCCATCGGCCCTCCTACGGGGAACTGCTGAAGGGGAGCAATCGACCGACCAGGGGGACCCTTACGGGCAGTACAAGCATCACACCGCCGACAAAAATTCTCTACATCTCTCCTCACCTGCCCCCAGTAAAAACATTGCCTCACACGGTTAAGTGTTTTTGAGACACCAAAGTGTCCAGACCCCGCTGTGCCATGAGAAGCCCCAATAACCCCCTCACGCAACACTTTAGGTACAACCACCTGCCACCTTTCATCCCCAGTGGTGGGATCTTTCCACCCTCTCTCCAACACCCCATCCCGCAGACGCAAGTTCTTAAATTTGGCCCATAAAGATTTTGTGGACAGTGACAGAATGGCCACTTCCTCCCACGGTGGTCGTTGTTGGGCTTGGACCCACTGAATTACAGGCTGCAGGTCCACATCTTCCCCTTGCAGCCGCTTCCAGTCCATTATGCCCACAACCTCCATTGCCGCACACACCAGCGTACCCTCACACTTACAATCCGCCGAATTCTCCCCCACATCACTGTTCCCCAGCTCTCTGTCCCTGGCTTCCTTCTTGTCGCAGTAGCGACACCCAGCCATCGCACATGGCCGGCGAGACAGAGCATCTGCGTTTGCATGGCTCAACCCTGCACGGTGAACTACCTTCATGTTGTACGCTTGAAGTTCTTCAATCCAGCGTGCCAGTTGGCCTTCTGGCTCTTTAAATGACATAAGCCACTGGAGAGCAGAATGGTCAGTGCGTACTGTGAAATGTAACCCGCACAGGTAATACTTAAAATGTCGCACAGCAAAAAGCATTGCAACAAGTTCCCGCCTGGTGACGCAGTACCTGCGTTCAGCCTTACTGAATGCTTTGCTGTAGTAGGCAATGACCCGCTCCCCACCAGCCCCCACCTGAGAGAGAACTGCCCCCATACCCACATTGCTGGCATCTGTGTCTAAAATGAAGGGGAGTGCTGGATCAGGGGGGGGCCAATATGGGGGCTGTGACAAGAGCCCGCTTCAGTGCAGCAAAGGAATCCTGACACTCCTCCGTCCACCTAAAGAACTTATCCTTCTTCAGCAGGCGGAAAAGTGGGTCTGCAATGCTGGCAAAACCCTTTACAAACCTCCTGTAATATGAAGCTAAGCCAAGAAAACTTTTAAGCTGCTGTGCTGTAGTTGGAGCAGGCCAACTGCTCACAGCCTGCACCTTCTCTTCCACTGTGCCAATTCCCTGTCCCCCCAATTTGTGTCCTAGAAATGTCACCTCCCTCCTAAAAAATTTACATTTTTCTGGGTGCAGCTTTAAGCCAGCCTCACTTACACGAACCAGTACATGAGTGAGGGATTCCAGTGAGGTTTGAAAAGAGCTACCATGAACCAATATGTCATCCAGATACACCAGACACTCAGACCTTGGAATACCCGACAACACCTTGTCCATTAACCTTGCAAACGTGGCAGGTGCATTGCAGAGGCCGAAACAGAGCACCCGAAACTGCCACAACCCTCGACTTGTGCAAAAAGCTGTTTTATGCCTTGCATCCGGTGCAAGCGGTACCTGCCAATAGCCAGACCGAAGGTCTAAGGAAGTGTACCACGAGGACCCCACCACCAGGTCAAGTGACTCGTCAACCCGTGGAATGGGGTAGGAGTCCTTCCTGGTCACTGCATTAAGGCGTCTATAGTCAACACAAAACCTCCACTGACCCCCCTTCTTGGGCACTAAGACTACCGGTGCAGCCCATGCACTCTCGGAGGGCTCAATTATTCCTGCTTGTGCCATTTCTGTCAAGGCCTTATCGGCAGCATCCTGACGTACAAAGGGGAGCCTCCGTGGTCGCAGTCTAATGGGTGTGGCATCTCTAGTCTCTATTTCATGTTGTACTAGGTGTGTTTGCCCTACATCTCCTTCCCTGAATGCAAAACAGTGTTTGAAATTAAACAGCAAATCCCAAAACTGTTTCTGCTGACCCTCATCCAAGCCCTCACAATTCTTACACCATAACTCTCTCAGATCCCCCAACCCTGTCTCCTCCCCAAGATGGGAAACCAGAGTGCTGGTTCCCGGCCCTTGCCTGTCAAGGGATTGTGGGGGCATCCTGGGACAGATCACAGATGGAACATGGGTTAAGGGAGTAGGGGAGTTGTTTACCCCTTGAGGTCCGTTTTCAGCTTTGTTGTGGTTTTGCAAGTGTGATATATTTTCCCCCCCCTTAGGGTTCCCCGGATAAGTTTTTGCCTCTAGGAGACCTGTAAAAGACATACCCATGTTATTTCCCGTGGACATGGCAACCTCAGGACCCCCTTCAAAACAGATCATGCCATTCTTCAAGTCTAACTGACAACCTGAACTTCTTAGGAAGTCTAGCCCGAGAATACAGGGGTCCTGTACAGTAGCCACCCACACAGAATGTCGTAATGTCTTCCCTCCAACAGTGAGCTCAACCTCCCCTTTACCCTTCATTGGTGCGAGTTCCCCTGTCATGGTGCGTAACCGCACTGTGGTGGGCTTCAGTCTGGCATTGGTCGGTACCACATCTGGTCTCATAACCGTTACAGTAGAGCCTGTATCCACCAGTGCCACACATGGAACTCCTTCTACTAAAATTGGTACATGGCAAAAATCACTAACACATGTTCGACCTACCACGACTACAGATGCTTTTGGGCCATACTTCCCCTCCCCCACTAGAGAATGTTTTCTCTTTGATTGTCCCGCTCCTTTGACCCCTGATGCAAATGTCACATGGTCGGGAGGAGAGTCGGGGGTCCGCACGTCCCCGCTCATGCGGACCCCTGGCCGTTTCCCTGATTGCCCGCTAGATTAGGACATTGTCTGACTAAATGCCCAGTTTGGCCACACCCCCAACAGACCCTTGGTCTAGTGCGAAGACGTTGCTCTGGTTGAAGTGTAACAGATCTAATTTTTTTTTTTTAATATTTTATTTATAACAGTTTTTTATAAGTACAAAGCAAAACATTAACATTTATACAATCTATAATACGTTTTTACACACACACACAAAAAGAAAAAAATTAAAACAAATAAATAAATAAAAATAACATAAAATTTAAATAAGTAAATTAAAAAAAAAAAAAAAAAAAAAAAAAAAAAAAAAAAAAAAAAAAAAA
>CAIGQQ010004538.1:2231924-2245165 GCA_903798035.1 Danio albolineatus
AAAAAAAAAAAAAAAAAAAAAAAAAAAAAAAAAAAAAAAAAAAAAACAAGCACCAGACCATCCAGGCATGCACCATATAGAATAAATAATATACATCAAGTTTTACTTGATCAAACTCAAAAGATTTAAAAGTAAGAGTACAAATGTCTATAAATCATAAGCGCTCTACTTTCAACTATTAAAAAGATGAGCAAGGAAGGGGCCCCAGATTTTTTCAAACTTATTCAAAGCATCTGCCCTAGCAAAACGAATTTTTTCAAGCTTAAGAGCAGCAATCATTTCAGTCAGCCATTTATGAAAAGTAGGTGGTAAAGTGGACTTCCAATCCATCAAGATCACCCTTTTAGCCACCACCATACCAAACATAATAGACATTTGCTGATTACGTGACCATGCTAACACGAGGTCAGAGCATCCAAACAAAGCTAATTCAATATCTGGGCTAATGATTTCTCCTAAAACATTTGAATAAAACTGAAAAATATTTGTCCAAAACTCAGAGATCTCAGGGCAAAACCAAAACGTATGAGCATACGTTCCTTCTGAGATCTTGCATCTGTCACATAATGCGGAAACTGAAGGGAAAATTTTATTGAGTTTGGTTTTGGTATAATGTAGCCTATGTACCACTTTAAACTGTATGAGTTGTAGTCTTGCATTAATAGAACAGGTATGGATTCGTTTCAGCCCCTCTTCCCATGTATCATTTGAAATGTTAATTCCAATGTCCTCTTCCCACGCCATTTTATGGTTATCAGAAGACACAGCAAATTGGTAGACAAACAAGGAAACAAACTGCGTCACTAGATGCTTGGCCATAGGAGGTTTACACAAAAGATTATATATAATATGGTTCTGTGGCAATTCTTGAAACTCAGTAAAAGAATGTTTTATGTAGTGGCGCACCTGTAAATAACGGAAAAATTGTGACTGGGAGAGGTTAAAAGCCTTATACAGCTGTTCAAATGTAACAAATTTCCCATCTATATAAAAATCTTTGATTGTGGTCAGTCCTTTGCTTCTCCATTCTAAAAATATTTTATCTGTCTGGCCAGGTAAAAAATTATTATTATAACAAATGGGCATTTGCGTTGAGGGGCATGTAATGTTCAATGCGTTCTTTATTTGATTCAAAATTTTAATTGAATTGACCACAACCATATTTTTACATTGTGACTTCTTTAAAGATACTGGGTTAGAAAAAAGAATAGCAGTTAGAGAACTACCAACAACTGACTGTGCTTCCATATGTAGCCATTTGGGTTGCATGACAGACAAGTTTTTGGCATCCTGGTCACTGGAATGCCAAAACATCAGGGCTCTAGCATTAGATGCCCAATAATAATGTCGAAAAACTGGTAGTGCTAGGCCACCCAACTCTTTTGGTTTTTGCAAATGGCCCTTAGAAATTCTGTGTGCCTTGTAGCCCCAAATGAATGGCATAATAACAGAGTCTAGTTGTTTAAAAAAAGAGTGGGGCAGATAAATAGGCAGATTCTGGAACAGATAAACAAAACGAGGTAAAGAAACCATTTTAATAGCATTAACCCGACCAATTAAAGTTAATGGAAGCATCCTCCACTTGTTAATGGATGACTTTAACTTATTTATTGCTTCTGTGAAATTTAAATTGAGAATATGATTACAATTTTTGGGAATAACTAAGCCTAGATATGTAAAATGGTCCTCTGCTATTCTAAAAGGTAAAGACCTCAGAAACTGAGCATCCAGCCCTTCACTTAGTGGCATAAATACACTTTTATCCCAGTTAACAGAATAACCCGAGAAGGAGCCAAAGACCTTAAGTGTTTTCATTAAAAAAGGTAATGCAACAGAAGGGTCATTCAAGTATAAGATCAAATCATCAGCATAAAGGGACAGCTTAACTTCAGTACGATTACAAGTTATACCCCTGATCTCTGGATGATTGCGAAGATGGATGGCCAATGGTTCTAATGCCAAATCAAATAACAGTGGGCTTAGACAACAACCCTGACGTGTACCACGCTGAAGAGGAAAAAAAACAGATCTGTCCGAATTAGTAAGTACTGCAGATTTGGGAGAAGCATATAGCATTTTTATTAAAAGTTTGAAATTTTCACCAAAACCAAACCGGTCCAGAACAGAGAACATGTAGCTCCATTCAATTTTATCAAATGCCTTTTCGGCGTCTAAAGAAAGAACAGCTGCCTTAGAATTCTTACTCTGTTTACTGTACAAAACATTTAGAAGGCGACGTGTATTAAAAAATGAAAATCTTTCTGGGACAAAACCCGTTTGGTCTGGGTGAATTAATAAGGCTACATGTTTATTCAAACGAGTCGCTAAGATTTTGGCAATCACCTTTTGATCATAATTAAGTAGACTTATTGGCCTATAACTAGAGGGCTCTGTAACATCTCTGTCTTTTTTTTTCAAGACACATATATGTGCCTCATAAAAAGTGTTGGGAAATATTTTCTTATCTATTGAATGATTTACCATTCTGAGCAAGAGAGGAGCGATTGCATTTGCATTAGCCTTATAAAACTCCACACCGAACCCATCAGGCCCTGGTGCTTTTCCATTCGAAAAGGAGTTAATTGCCTCAAGAATTTCATCAAGAGAAAATGGCTTTTCTAACTCCTCTTTGGCACTGTTACTAAGCTTTGGAAAGTCCACCTTGTCCAGAAATTGAAGTCCAGTGTCATTCAACTCGTATGAGCTGGATGAATATAAGTCCTTATAGAATTCGGCAAAACGATCATTAATTTCTTTAGGATGTGTTAATATAGAACCATTTTGCGATTTTATTTGATGAATAGTCCTCTCAGCCTGCATTCCCCTCAGCTGTCTTGCAAGAAGTTTATCTGCTTTATCCCCTAGTTCAAAATGTTTTTGTTTTATTTTATTTAACAGATTTGAAACCTGATCACTCAAAATAGTGTTATATTCATATTTTAACTTTAAAATAGCATTAAGATCATTCTGCGAATTAGATAAACGAAATGATTGTTCCAAAGCCGGAAGTATGGATTCTATTTCAAACAGACGCTTACGCTTCTCCCTCTTCAGTGAGGATTCATATGCAATAATGTGACCTCTTAACACTGCTTTACAGGTTTCCCAAAGACAAGAGTCTGAAACATCCCCCTTGTCATTAGTCTCTATAAACTGTTTTAAACATTCTGTCAGATAAGATTTAAATTGTTTATCCATCAACAACTGGGGATTAAAACGCCAACAATACTGTACTTTAGTTGATGAAATTTGTAGACTCATTGAGATAGGGCAATGATCAGAAATTAAAATATTATAATATTTAGAATGAGTCACCGAATTAATAAGTTTTGAATCAATAATAAAGTAGTCAATACGTGTATAGGACTTGTGAACATGGGAAAAAAAAGAATAATCACGTGCAGTAGGGTTGAGTAATCTCCATATATCCACGAGGTTGAATGATTTTATTAAATTATTTAAGACACCTGCAGACTGAGATGTAGAAGGACTTTGAGATGAGTGACGATCAAGATGAGGATCTAAATAGCAATTGAAGTCCCCAGCAATTATTAAATTGGTTGAATTAGTGTCTGGTATAAGCCTAAATAGTTTCCTAAAGAAGCCAGGATCGTCAATATTTGGCCCATATACATTGACACATGTTAAGGGAAAATTATTAATAAATCCAGATACAATAACGTATCTTCCCGCAGGGTCAGATACCACAGAATGCGCTCGAAAAGGAATTGACTTTCTAAACAATATAGCTACACCTCTGGCTTTAGAGGAGAAAGTGGCTTGATACACTTGTGAGATCCAATTTGCTCTAAGCCGCAACTGTTCGTTAGGTCTGATATGGGTTTCTTGAAGGAAAATAATGTCAGCTGACAATGTTTTTAAATGTGTAAACACTTTACCTCTTTTAATCGGGTGCCCCATTCCTCTCACATTCCAACTAACAAATGTGACATTCACTCCAGAGTTGTTATTATTAGCCATTCATAATGCATCATCCAAAAATGTAAACATAAAATCAACGGTAAACCTAGTAGGCATAAACATTTTCTGGTGCGAAAAAAAGAAGGAAAAAGAAAAAGAATAATAAGAAAAGAAAAGAAAAGAAAAGAGAAATAAAAATAACAAACCCCTAAAAAAACTCGTGAACTCTCCCCAGCTGCCACAGGAACAGGTGCAGCAAGTATTCCCCATCTTCTTGGAGACAAAAGTGCAGAACAAGCCTAATCTGGCTTACAGCCCAAAAAGTTTAAATAAAAGCATGTTCTCCGCCGCGCGAATAATCTGAGTCTATCTTGTACCAAGAACAAAAACATATAATTTCAAAAAATTGTCCACTTCTATTAATCCTAGTTCAAAGTCAGGTATGTCTGAATGAGAAAAAAAGAATAGAGAAAAAAAAGCTACGCTGAGTCTTGCGGTAAATTATCCACAAACTTTTTCGCCTCCTCAGGTGATTCAAAGGCAATCTCTCGGCCGTTATGATGCAGCATCAGTTTCGCTGGAAAACGAAGGGACCATTTCAACCCAGCCTCACGTAGAGCTTTCGTGACTGTGCCAAACGCACGTCGCCGCGCGGTTACCTCTGGGGTATAGTCGGGAAAGATGTGAATCCGCTTTCCTTTGAATTCCAGAGGGAATTTGTCTCTGCTCAGACGAAGAATTAGATCTTTATCCCGATCATTGTGTATGCGTGCGATGATTGTGCGGGGTTTTTGTCCCTCAGACGGCTTGGGTAGTAATGCCCGGTGTGCTCGATCAATTTTCACAGGTTTTGGAAAGTTGTCTATGCCGAAGAGCTCCGTTATCAGGTCTGAAATAAACACCGAGGGGCGTCCCTTTTCTTCACCTTCACTTATTCCGACGAATTTGAGGTTCAGTCTACGGGAACGACCCTCCAGGTCATTCAGTTTAGCCCAGAGAGATTTATTTTCCGCGCGCAAATCCTCACACACTTTTTCAACCTCTCCGAGTCGTAAATCCGTTCCGTTCAAAGCCCCTTCTATCTCCACCATATTTTGTTTGATGCCGGCCTGTTCCGCCTGCATGACATCCAGGCGAGCGGTTAAAGCCGTCATTTTGTCCTCAATCAACTTTTTCAGATCCTCTCCCTGAGAACTTATCGCGGCAAGAATTGAATTCACATTTCCTTGTGAGAAGGAGTCACCTGCATTTCCGTCCTCCTTAGAAGCTGCCACTTTCGAAGTTTTTTTAGACGCCATTTTCAGCTGATGAAAGATTCCACGGCACGAAGAAATGAATTTTTCACTTAAATTTTAAAGCGAGCTCAGAACACCTGACGTTAACTACCTTACAAAGAAGCCACAATCGATTATGAAGTGGATTAACGGTACTTTACTCACAAAAACATTCCAAATATAGCGTGACAAGAGAAGAGCTCAAAAACTGCGACTACTCCATGATCTGCGCACGAGCGCCCCCTAACAGATCTAATTAACTCAGTTATCTCCGAGACCCAGGCTGGTCTATCACTCAACCCCTCCCCCACACTAGCAGACCTTACTGGAACAATCTTGTGGTGACTCTCTTCCAATGTAAAGGTTCCACAAACAATCTCTCTCTCCAAAGCCATCTCCAGAGCATCCTGTAGGGTTTGTGGATGGGCCAGTTGTGTTTGTCTGCGAAGCTCCACGGGGGTAAGAGCCTGAACGAACTGGTCTCTTGCAAGCTCCCCTTGCACAGAGGGAGGCATGTGGGCATATGCCCGTCGAGTCAGATTCTCAATGTCATTTGCCAAAACTCTCAGCTGCTCTCCCGGAAGCCTGCGTCTATTATGAAGTTCTGAACGCAGGAGGCCTGCTTGTTCAAATTGGCCAAAACGCCGTTTTAGAGCGCCGACAAGTGCATTATAGTCATGTCTGTATTCAGGGTTAATAAGTAACAAGCAGGACAGGGCGTCATCAGTAAGGCACATGGCCAATTCAAGAGCTTTGCGGTCGTCCGACCAGCCTCCAGCTCGAGCCAGCAATTCAAATTGAGCATGAAAAGCATCCCAATCAGCTTTGCCTGAAAATTTGGGTGTTTTAACAGTCACTATAGCTGTAGCGCCGCGGCCGCCACAGCATCCGTCTCCATCGGACGACAGCGCAGCTCCGCGAGCGCCGCCATGTTTACTCACATCGTCAGGCAGCGCAGCTCCGTGGGCACCGTCAGATCTATTTTTATCTGCAACCGGCGGGGTTTCACAGGCGCTGCGGTGCATGTTTACATCAGCCGATAGCGCTAATCCCTGGGGGCCGCCATGTTTGTTTACATCGGCGCCTCGTGTTGTAACATGGGCGCCGCCATGTTTGGTGGTAGTCCTCGTGTCTGTTCGGTAACTCTCGGCGGCACTCGGCTCTGGCAACGAAAGCCCGGATTCAGCAGCCAACCGTCTCGTGGCATCCATCACGCGAGCTCTGTGCAATTCCCAACGATCTTCCTGCTTTACCAAGTGCTCAGGAGGCCACATTGGTGCCCCCAGAGCCTCACGAAACATCTGACTCGGGTCTTTATGGCTCGGACTTGATTCGTTTTTGGTTCTGCTTCCACATCGCGTTGTTTGCCGGACGAAAATAAGTACGTCGATGCCGTAGTTCACTTCTGACACCAGTGTAACGTCTGAAGAAGGACAGGAAGCGTTTAACAGTTCAACTCCTCTGTTTAATCCTCTCTTTTTTCCCACGTTCAGCCCAGAGTCAAAAACAAAAAGCCGCACTCTCTCTCTCACTCACCAGCCCAACCCCACTCTCGTCCAATCAGAACTCCCCTCTCCCTCTCGAGTGCGCAGACTCGCTTTTTCCCAAAATCTAGCCCTTTTCAACCCCCCATTACAAATACAGATACACCCCAAAATAACACAGGAACTGTTTTAAACATTTTCCAACATGCTACAATATTTACTATAAGTTACTATAGTATTTTTTCATGAGGTCATTCGTCTGCGATAAAAAACACGAACGCGATCTCTGCCACTGGGGACGTTTCCAGGCGGCAAAACAGCAAGATTTGGGGTGTCCGACTTCTGATTAATTTTTTTGAGTCCTCCTCTTACTGCAGCCGCCTGCTCCCGTCCACATTGCAGTCAACGCGAGGCGCACCTCAAACGAGCCACTTGTCTCCACCTTACAGAGAGCGGTCACACAGATTGTGAGTGACGCTGCGGACTCCGGAGCGGGCGGGAAAACATGGAGTGGATTATCGAAATCAGTGGCTGTTTAGCGAAGCGGTAACAGAACAGCCAGGGACGGGGGCACGGACGCGTTTGACAGGGAGGGAAGAGGTACTGGCTGAGAGGGGCACCTCAGCCAACGAGGGCAAAGGGGCAGTGGCTCTAGCCCCCGGGCCACCCCCCTGTGCACGGCCCTGCCGCCAAGCACCAAGCAGCTGCTCAGGATACAGCGTGGTCCAGGATTATGGAACCTTGGGATCGTCTCGTCACGGGTCTTGAATCGCATCCATGGCGCTGCATAGTCTCTGGGGGCCTCGGGATGAGTATCCCCAGGTGGAAATAGAGAACAAAGAGAATAATTAGCGTAGCTGCTGTTCATGGTGTATATAAACAAGATGCATGGAGCACATTCATGCATCATACCGCTATGTGATGTATTAGAATCAGAATCAGAAAGGGCTTTATTGCCAGGTATGTTCACACATACGAGGAATTTGTTTTCGTGACAGAGCTTCTACAGTGCAACAGAATTACAGAGACAAGACAAGAAACAGATAATAAATATATTCAAAAAAATAGAAGTAAGTGTTAAATGCAAATATACAAATGGACAAGTGTATGTACAGGTGTATTACTATATACAACATTATATGTGCAGCTGTTATGTGCAAATTGGCATGTAAAGTGTGTTGTTAAATAAGTGTATGTGTGTGTAACAAGTGTATTTGTTATGTGCAAATGGCATGTAAAGTGTGTTGTTAAATAAGTGTATGTGTGTGTAAGAGTGTACAGCAGTAGTGGTGTTGGTTCCACGATTATTATCATCAAGTGTTCATGAGATGGATTGCCTGAGGGAAGAAACTGTTTCTGTGTCGGGCTGTTCTGGTGCGCAGTGCTCTGTAGCGTCGACCAGAAGGTAACAGTTCAAAGAGGCAGTGTGCTGGGTGTGAGGGGTCCAGAGTGATTTTAGTAGCCCTTCTGCTCGCTCTGGATAAGTACAGTTCTTGGAGAGTAGGGAGGGTTGTACCAATGATTCGCTCAGCAGTCCGAACTATTCGACGTAGTCTTCTGAGGTCAGATTTGGTAGCTGAGCTAAACCAGACAGTTATTGAAGTGCAGATGACTGATTCAATGATGGAGGTGTAGAACTGTTTCAGCAGCTCCTTTGGCAGGTTGAACTTCCTCAGCTGACGAAGAAAGTACAGCCTTTGTTGGGCTTTTTTGACAATGGAGTCCATGTGAGTGTCCCACTTCAGGTCCTGAGAGATGGTGGTGCCCAGGAACCTGAATGACTCCACTGCAGCCACAGTGCTGTCCATGATGCTCAGTGGGGGGAGAGCAGGGGGGTTTCACCTGAAGTCCACTATCATCTCCACTGTTTTGAGCGTGTTCAGCTCCAGGTTGTTGTGACTGCACCAGAGAGCCAGCTCCTGAACCTCCTGTCTGTAAGCAGACTCGTCACTGTCCTGAATGAGGCCGATAAGCGTGGTGTCGTCTGCAAACTTTAGGAGCTTGACAGAGGGGTCCTTTGAGGTGCAGTCATTCGTGTACAGAGAGAAGAGCAGAGGGGAGAGGACACACCCCTGGGGGGCGCCAGTGCTGATTGTGCGGGTCCTGGATGAGGATTTGCCCAGCTTGACCAGTTGCTGCCTGTCCGTTAGAAAGCTGTTGATCCACTGACAGACAGAGGTGGGCACGGAGAGCTGAGTTAATTTGGGCAGGAGAAGTTTTGGGATGATGGTGTTGAAAGCTGAGCTGAAGTCAACAAACAAGATCCTCGCATAGGTCCCTGGTCTGTCTAGGTGTTGCAAAACATAATGCAGTCCCATATTTACTGCATCATCCACAGACCTGTTTGCTCTGTAGGCAAACTGAAGAGAGTCCAGTGAGGGTTCAGTTATGTCCTTCAGGTGGGCCAGTACCAGCTTTTCAAACGACTTCATGACCACAGATGTTAGCGCCACCGGTCTGTAGTCATTTAGTCCTGTAAGTTTGGGTTTCTTTGGGATGGGTATGATGATGGAGCGTTTGAGGCACGAGGGCACTTCACACAGCTCCAGTGATCTGTTGAAGATCAGGGTGAAGATGGGGGCCAGTTGGTCAGCACAGGATTTTAAACAGGCTGGTGTTATAGAATCTGGGCCTGGTGCTTTTCTCCTCTTTTGTTTCCGGAAGACCTGGCGCACATCGTCTTCATTAAACTGAATTGCAGGTATGGGGGAGGTGGGGGTGGTGGAGGTGTTAATGGTGGCGTGAAGAGCAGTTCAGGGTGGGTGTGGGGGGTTTTCTCAAACCGGCAGTAAAACTCATTCAGGTCGTTAGCAAGTTGTTCATTGTCTACAGTGCTGGGGGAAGGTGGCTTGTAACTTGTAATATTCCTTAAGCTTTTCCACACGGATGCTGAGTCGCTGGAAGAGAACTGACTCCTTAGTTTTTCAGAGTAGTTCTTTTTGGCGACTCTGATCTCTCTTTCCAGGGTGTACTTTGCTTGCTTATATAAGGCCCTCTCCCCATTCCTGTAAGCAGCCTCTTTGGCCTGACGTAGCTGTCTGAGTTTTACAGTGAACCATGGTTTGTCATTGTTGTATGTGAGTTGAGTCCTGGTAGGGATGCACACATCTTCACAGAAACTAATATAAGATGTTACCGTCTCTGTGAGTTCATCCAGATCGTTAGCAGCATCTTCAAAGACATTCCAGTCAGTGAGGTCGAAACAGGCTTGTAGATCCTGCTCTGTTTCATTAGTCCATCTTTTCACAGATCTTAATACAGGTTTGGCTGTTTTCAGTTTCTGTTTGTAGGTTGGTATAAGATGGATTAAACAGTGGTCAGAGTGTCCCAAAGCTGCTCGTTGAACAGAGTGGTATGCATCCTTTATTGTGGTGTAGCAGTGATCCAATATGTTGCTGTCTCTTGTGGGACATGTAACATGCTGTCTATATTTTGGCAGATCATGGGATAGTTTAGCTTTGTTAAAATCCCCGAGAATGATTAAAACAGAGTCCGGCTGCTGTCGCTCAATTTCCGTGATCTGATCGGCTAGTTTCTGTATCGCCAGGCGCGCGTGCGCGTGCGGCGGAATGTAAACAGAGACGAGGACAAACGAGCAGAACTCACGCGGTGAGTAGAAAGGCTTACAGTTAATAAACAGTGCTTCTAGATCTGGACAGCACATCTTCTTTAAAAGAGTTACATCAGTACACCACCTTTCATTGATGTAAAAGCACGTCCCGCCACCGCGCGATTTCCCCGTCGTTTCCTCGTCGCGATCCGCTCTAAACAGCTGATAGCCTGGAAGGTTGAGCGCGTTGTCCGGTATGGTTTCATTCAGCCAGGTTTCCGTGAAGCACAGAGCAGCTGAATGCATAAGATCCTTGTTTGTCTGAGAGAGCAGAGTGAGTTCGTCAATTTTGTTGGGTAGAGAGCGAAGATTTGCCAGATGGATGCTCGGTAATGCGGTTCGAAATCCTCGTTGTCTGAGTTTCACAAGCGCGCCTGCACGCTTCCCACGCCGGCGCTTCAGAACGCGCTTGAGTAGCACCGCGGCTCCTCCGACAACAATGTCCAACAGAACATCAGATAAGTCCAAGTCTGGAAAAGTATTTGGTGGTGTATGCGTCCGGATGTCCAACAATTCGTCTCTGGTGAAACTAATTGTAGGAATGTAACTAAAAACAGGACAAACTAACAAAAATACGACGAAAACTGCAGAGCGCGTCACGGAGGCAGCCATCAACGCCGGCGCCATCTTGGTAAATAGAGAAAGATCAGGCAAGTTATTTGCGAATTCCTCTTTGGTAGACGGAACGATAGATCTACTAAGGCGATGTATTGGTGCGGATCTGCTAATGTCAGGTAAACATAGCTTGTAAAGTAAGAGGTAGTGGTCCGTAATATCATCGCTTTGTGGTATAATCTCTACATCCATGACCTCGATTCCATAAGAGAGAATTAGGTCTAAAGTATGCTTTAAGCGATGGGTGGGACCAACAACATTTTGCTTTATCCCAAGGGCATGTAGTAGATCCATAAATGCGAGCCCTAGTGTATCATTAACGTCATCTATGTGGATGTTAAAGTCTCCTACAATTAGTATTTTATCAGTTTTAACTAGTAAGTCAGAAATAAAATCCCAAAACTCTTTTAGAAAATTGACATAGGGTCCTGGGGGTCTATATATGGTGATTAAAGCGAGAGATAGCATTTTATTCATAGTATCCGAAAGCATAACATTAAGTGCCAATACTTCAAAGGAGGTAAACATAAGTCTGTTTCTCTGATTAACATTAAGAATATTCAATTCAATTCAATTCAATAGTAAATTGAAAATGTCAGTCCAGTTATTAATGTTTGAGTTCAGTTCAGTTCAGTGTGGTTTAATATTCACTACTTAGAGTCCAAACACTGAAGAGTAATCCATCGATGCGCAGCTCTAGCTGCAGTCTAGGCGCCGGAGGTTGGAGAACTCGAGGCTCGTCTGTCCTTGGAGGGTCACAGGAATCAGTCTCTTGCTTGCTACTCTGCCAAGCAGCTGGCAGAGTGACTAAAGATTGATGCAACTCCACCACCACGACCAGTTTTTATGAGCCTCATGCTTATAAGAGAATCCTGGAGGAGTTGTTTTATTTAAACTAATATAGTCGTTTTGTTTCAGCCAGGTTTCAGTGAGACAGAGTGCATTAAGATTGTTATCTGTTATAATGTCATTTATGACATGCATTACTGTGAATTAAGTGGGGTAGACAAGAGTCTTTATGGCTAAAATGTGAATTTTTTGAATGTTCACTTACTAGTCAGACAGAATGAAGCGTCCTGGAGATGTTGTCCGACAGCAGATCAGCTCCAGCTCGACTGGGGTGCAGCCCGTCAGCACGGAAGAGCCTAGGACGCTCCCAGAAAAGATACCAGTTATTGGCAAAGAGCAATTTCTGTTCTTTACACCATGTTAATAGCCATTAATTCAGAGCAAAAAGTCTACTGAACCTTTCACTTCCTTGGCGGTAGGTAGGAAGCGGTTCAGAAACAATGATCTGCGTGGTGGGCGAGGTGCGACGAACCGTCTCGACAGGCTCCTGAAGTCCTTCTTCAGGATCTCCAACTGCCGCAGCCGGGTGTCGTTCGTCCCCACGTGAAGGACGACGGCATCGATGCTCTCGCCAGCGGTCAGGATAGCAGGAACCTGGGCACAGAGATCCTTAATGTGGGCACTGGGAAAGCAGTGAGTGCGTACATTGTTACCTTAAGTGGAAGCAGCGGGGACGTGGCGAACGATGGAGTCACCGATGATAGTCACATCGCGACCCGTCTCGCGGAGGGGGGCGAATCGGTTCTTCGTGGAGATCTCAAACATGGGAGGCGGAGACGTCCTGCCCCGGGACCTGGCAAGCACCTTCCGCGGCTGCACCCAGGGGCCGTGGTAGCCGGGTGTCGGCGTGAACGACGCCTGGGCAAGCCGCGTTCTCGGTGGACTGGGCCTGGACAGAGAAACACGCGGGGTTGAGGTGGATGGAGTGTTGAGGTTGTATCGCACACTTACCTAAGATGAGCGAGATGCAGCGCGGGGCACAACGAGCAATGCCTGTTGTTCCCGTAGCTGCGTTCGCTTCATCTCCAGATCTCGTATCAGCTTCCCGAGATCTTCGAGTTCCTGGTCCAGCTCCTCAATTGATGTTTCTCCTGCACACACAAGCGACATTGAAAAGGGAGAGGAGCAAAGCCAGTAAGTGGAAAAGTGAGTGAGTGAAGGAAGCCGGTAGCTTTTGCTGGCTAGCGGTGCTAGCAGGCTACATTTTTATTCTATGATAAAAATGTAAATTGCAAATGTACGCAACAGAGCTTCAAACACACGCAGCGAGGCTACCGAAACAGCATCAGATAGTGAAACTATCCCTGCAGTTTAACTGTATACTTTAAAGAATGTGAAACTGTCCCTGCAGTTTAATTTGACACTTTAAAGAAAATGAAGCTATCCCTGCAGTTTAATTTGACACTTTAAAGAACATGAAGCTATCCCTGCAGTTTAATTTTAATTTGACACTTTAAAGAACATGAAGCTATCCCTGCAGTTTATTTT
>CAIGQQ010004538.1:2293892-2305952 GCA_903798035.1 Danio albolineatus
TTACCACAGTAAGACTGAGACAAATCACCACAAAAGCCGAAGCATAAGCTCAAGATTGCGTGGAGCACAAAGGTACGCCGAGGCAAAGCGCACACCACACTGGTCTGTCGGAGCTTTAAATCACACGGCGCGTCCAGGGATTGGTGGAACTGGCACCGTCATAATGATTATTGACAGAAAAAGCGGGACCAATAAGAACCTGAAGGTGGAGTAAGAAACAGAGTATGAGAATAATAAATGCACACACAAAACTAACGTCGAACATAACACCATACCAAAACCAAACTTTTTTTAAGACTGCAAACAAAAAAGACCATTCAATGCAATCAAATGCCTTCTCCGCATCCAGGGAAATTATTACCTCTGGGTGCGGAGAAGGATCCGGCGAATACATTATATTAGCAAGTCTACGAATATTAGAAAAAGAATGGCGGTTTCTAATAAATCCTGTTTGATCATCTGAGATTATTGAAGGGAGGGCATTTTCTAGACGGAATGCTAACACTTTAGACAAAATTTTTATATCTGTGTTTAATAAAGATATAGGACGATATGATGCACATTGCGTAGAATCCTTATCTTTTTTGAGAATAAGTGAAATAGATGCTTGTGAAAAGCTTGGAGGTAGGGAGCCGGTTTTCAAAGATTCTTTAAATACTTCAAAAAGAATTGGTACAAGTTTCTCCTTAAATTTTTTATAAAAATCAATCGGATAGCCGTCAGGGCCGGGGGACTTACCATTCTTCATTGCCATGATGGCTCTACTAATTTCTTCAACATTAAGGCCAAGTTCTAGATCTTCTATCTTATCTGACTCTAAAGTGGGAATATCTAAATTGTTAAGAAAATTTTCCATATCTTTTAAGTCTGAAGGAGATTCAGAAGTATATAATGAAGAGTAAAAATGTTTGAAAATATTATTGATTTCTTTTGGGTTATTAACTAATGTTTGATTAGAGTCCCTTATCTGAGAAATAATACGGGAGGCATTTTGACGTTTCAGCTGATGAGCCAAAAGCCGACTTGATTTGTCACCATATTCATAATAGAAACCCCGCGTTTTCATTATCAATTGTTCAGCATCAGTTGTTGATAACAAATTAATTTTTTTCTGCAAATCAACTCTTTTATTTTTATGTAGATCAGCTGTAGGTAATTCAGAATACTGTCTGTCTAGGTCTAGGATGGACTGTGAGAGCGTTTTCAATTTCTTCTCACGTTCTTTATTAACGAAAGATGTGTATGATATTATTTGACCCCTTAAGTAAGCTTTTAAAGTCTCCCAGAGTAGATAAATAGGACACAGTGTCCATTTTATTTGACTCTAAAAAAAATCTATATTAGTCAGAACAAAATAACTGAATTTAGCATTAGATAACAATAATGGGTTAAGTGTCCAGAGTGGTCTTTCCCTGATATTCAAAGAGAAATGCAGGTCTAGCACTACAGGTGCATGGTCTGATATAACTATGGCGGAGTAATCAACTTTTTTAACCATTGATATAAATATTTTATCTATAAAAAAGTAGTCTAACCTAGAAAAGGAATGATGAACATGGGAATAAAAGGAGAACTGTTTGGTCAAAGGATTCAAAAATCTCCAAGGATCTACACAGCCATTCTGTTGCATAAAGAGAGAAAATGCTTTTGACATACCAGAAACATAACTATTAGTGTTGGACCTATCTAGCTGAGGGTCCATAATGCAATTTAAATCACCAGCGAATATCAAATGATGTGTGTTGAGCTTTGGAATTAATGATAATAGACTGTTTGCAAACTGAACATCATCCCAATTGGGAGCATAAATATTGACTAAAACCACCGGCACTTAAAAAAGGGATCCAGTAACATTAACGTAATGACCATAAGGGTCACAGATAGTATCAGAAGGTATAAACTGTATTCTCTTATTAATCAGAATTGCCACAGCCCTTGATCTGCTGTTAAATTTGGAATGAAAAATTTGATTAACCCATATCTTACGGATTCTATTATGATCTTCAAGTCTTAGATGTGTTTCCTGCAAAAACATAATATCTGGCCTAAAACATTTGAGATGGGAAAAAACCTTAGCTCTTTTAACAGGACCATTTAGCCCCCTGACATTCCATGTCATCAGTCTCACCGGATGACCTTTATCCTCGTCACTCATTCTATCTATATAATATAGATGTTAGAGACATGCATGGATTTAAATCTAAAACAAATTGTCAAGAATAAAATACACATCAGAAATGTAAAATGAACAATGCTGCCAATTTTCCCTCCCACTCCCCAACCCAAGAACAACAACAACAACAAAAAAACATTATAATACCTAGATCTAATTCCCCAACTGGAGATGATCGCAGATAAAACAAAACTCAAAAACCTCCGAAATACGCAAGATAACAAAATGGATATATGATGTAGGTGTAGCTTACCTAAAAACAAATGTTCAAAAAGCAACATGTGTCGTCATCGTCAATATTTTACCTGGTTAATTAACAAAAGAGCTGGGAAAAACTGAAAAAGAAAATAACACCTGAACGGATTCTGTCCAGTCCTCTGTTCTTACCCGAGGATGCAGAGGGCAAACATTATTCTTCATCCCAATGAGAACGATAGAACTCGTTGGCATCATCTGGCATGTCAAAAAAGTATGTTTTTTCTTCATGAGTTACACGAAGCCTTGCGGGGTACAGCAGACCGAATCTGACTCCCTTCCCAAAGAGCCAAGATTTCACTTCTTTAAATGCCGCTCGTTTTATCGCCAGGTCGGCGCTGAAGTCTTCATGAAAGAACACTCTGTGACCACGAAAGAAAAGTTCACGTCTCTGCCTGCTGAACTGGATGATGCGGTGTTTGTCCTGGAAATAATGAAAAAGAACCAAAAACACTCTGGATCTGGTCTGTTTGGCCGACGTTTCTTTAATGCTAGTAGGATTGGGTCCGACTCGGTGGGCGCGGGAGATAACAAGAGAGCTTGTAAAAAAAAGTCCTTCCCTAATACTTCTTCAAAAAAATCTGTGATGAATTTAATCGGGTCGGAACCTTCCATCTTTTCAGGGATGCCCACCACTCTCATATTGGATCTTCGTGAGAGATTTTCGAGATCATCCACACGTTTTCTCTCCGTAGTACATCCATCGCAGCTTCGGCATTCATCAGCCTGTCACTGTAATCGTTAAGGCCATCTTACACTTTGCGGAGGCATTCATCATGAGCCTCGTAATAAGACTTTACTTGTTCCAAAGTCGCGTTTACAGGTGACGGTGCGCCAGCTTATTCAGTTGTCAAAAGAGAACGTACTACTTGCGTCATGTCAGAAAGAAGCGCTGATCGGAGTTTTTCAAGATCCTCAGGTAAACCCTCCACAAATGGAGCCGTGTCGTTGGTCTTACTCGAAGATTCTCCTTCTTTGTCACCGATTTTAGACCGATTTTTGCTTTCTACTCGTCATTTCAACGTGTTTTCACAAAAAAGTATCTACCAGGTATTTAGCTGTAATTTATCATAAAAAACAACTTAAAGAGCGAGGTGTTCGGGAGCTACTTTTACACACACCCGTTCACGCCATGCTTAACCCGGAAGTCCCCAGTATTGGGTTAACTTTTAGCAAGGTAACAAAATCTACAGCTCGAGGCAATGACTGATGAGCACTGAAACGAGCACACAGTTCTTACAAAATGAGAACAAAGATTTATTGAGCTACACTACGATACATGAAACTAACTACGTAATAAGCAAACAACAAACAAACACACACACACATTCACACAGAGGCAGTTCAGAGGATGCAAAATGAGTTGACAACAGTCCCAAATTACTTCTAGTATTTCTTACTAGATCTTAGAATCCCACCTGAGAAACCACAAAAGCAGAGATTGAGCTTATCTTTAACTGCTTAAAATCAATCAGCACCAGATCAGTTAGAGACAACGTTAGTTCGTGTTACTTGCGATTTTGCTGAAGAAAATCTTGAGTCTCCCTTGCTGATTTGGCCTTGGGAAGCACGTCGGTCCTGATGGGGTGTTGACTCTCTTCGGTGACGTCTTTTGGGTTCACTCCCTCGTGATTGGCTGTTGTCTTGGGTTACCGAGGTGACACGGACTCTGAAGAGAGTCGGCTTGCGGAGGTTTGTGCAGTTTCAGCTGTCCTGAAACCTGACGAGGTCATTCAACAGTCTGTGACAAAGCCCGCTGAAAATTCCTGTGAACCGCCTTTGTTTAGACTTAATAATTAACGAAGTTAGCCGAAGGGTCTTTCGAACATCTGCCACTAGTAAGATTTGAAATAGGGATCCTCTGTTCTGTTATGACATAGCCTTCAGGCTAGGTCTAAATGAGAGGCAATGTGGCATCCAATTTCCAGTCCTGATTCGAACAGGTTTTTAAAGTTCTGCACATCTTCTGAAGTGAGTTCTTACATCCCCCTTTGTCTGGTAATGTTCCCGGTGTGTGAACATTGGCAGGCACTGGAACAAACAAACAGAAGGAGAGAGAACAGGCAAACACAAGACACAAACAACATCATCACCAACTGAGTCTTGGTGCAGGGTTTGGGCAATTTGGAATGCTCGGATAAGCAACACTCAAGGTGTAGAAGAGCATAGTTTAGTTTAGGCTTTTAAGACTAACAAAGGTATTGAAGGTTCAACAAAGTCGTTTAGGCATTATCTCAATCAGTAAAGAATTCAAAACTTTTGGTCAGTGTTATCACATCTAAGTATGTGCAAGATGTGGGGCATCTACTTTTAAAAAACTTTTGGATGGCCTTTACTTGCTCGTGAAGGAAGAAGGCAAGTGTCAAAGTCAACATATACCCTACGATGCTGTTTTGACGGAGGTCAAACCAATAAATTTCATTCTTTACCCTCAATCCTCTTTTCGGTTCTGGATTAAAGATTAAGAAATGTGGTTAACAAAACTTTTGAGTTTTTGCCTAAAACATGTCGTCAGACAGGTGCTACAACGTTAAATTATCAAAACAAAGACCACACCTTTAAGGCATTGATCCGTGAGGCTTGGTGAAAGGAGTCAATCCTAATTCTGAGCTCTGGATTTACACATCATCTGTGGGGGTTCCCTGATGAGGCAAGAGAAAAGTAATTGAAAGAAAGAAAAAGAGAGAAAGAAAAGAAAAGAACATTGAGACATAAGGACATTGAGTGAGGTTGGCACAACAAACAAGTGTCACATATGTGTAATGGCTCCGCTCTACTAGAGATTGGTCCTAGCAGTGCAGTGGAGGAGAGAGTGTATGTATTGGGTTTAGGAAACATAGCTAGGGCTAGGTGTCTTCCTAAAATGGCACAAATAACAAAACCATGTTAATGTTATATTAAGAGTATAGGATAGTGGGTCTGTGTCAGCAGGTTGGATCCTCCCCCTTTATGATCACTTGAAGTTGAGGGACTGGAGTTGGCACGGCACAGGTAGGATTTGGATTGATTCTGAGTTCAGCGGAGTGGCAAACGACCAAGACAGCACTCTTCGGAATTGGAAGGGTTTCATCCACAAGTGTTTGTGTGATGCAGTGGTGACCTGAGGCATCAGGTGTTGAGTTAGCGTCTAACTCTGGTGTTCAGGTACAGTCTATTGTGTCTTTGAAGTTATGGTGATTACAGTTCTCTGTAAGTGTGGTGAGGAGAGGCTGTTTCGTGAGGTCATTGCTTGTCAGGCAGAATCAGGTTTTCCTTTCCTTTCCCACTTCCGATCCTCTTCCCTTCGTTGGAAGAACTCTTACAGAATCATTTTCATCAGTTCTTGAGGGTCAAAACATGGTGATGTTTTCCCTTCTGGGAATTCAGGTCGAGCTCGAATCTTTGTGAGTTCTTTCGCTGACCTCTTGGGCTGGTTGCGTCAAGGTGGTAGTGTTTTACCTTGGAGGTACCACTGGATTCCCACGAGCTTGTCCCCCTTTGGTTTGCAAATGAGGTGGACCTGTTCCACGATCTCTCCCGGTGACGTTCAGGTGAGTGTTGTCGTCTAGGCAGTCCATCCCAGCAACTGTTCCACTGTTTAGGTCTGGTATCAGCATGACAGTCTTGTCTGTTGGAGGACGGCACATTCCACTCACTGGGAGGTAGTTCAGCGTTGTCTGGGCCTTGGGCACCTTCAAGGGCCAGATCTTGACTTTGAGTGTTGAAGTCATAAACAGCAGGGATTTTGGCACTCTTCTCTGAAGTCATCTTTTGTTTGACGTAGGCTTTCTGTGCCAAATCTCGTAACTGCTGAGTGTTCATGGTGTGGGGGCATGCGAGAACCCCAAGATGGTGGCTTACCCCAGGATGGAGGTTTCTCAGGAAGAGAATTTTGAAGTTCAGGTCCTCTTCCATCTCAGGTTCATTGCGGGTGCCGAAGTAGGCTCGTCTAAGTCTGCTGTAGTAAGCGTGAGAAGACTCATGGCGACCTTGTTTTGTCTCCAGGGCAGCTACAAGTCCTTGTTCAGACTCTGGGTCATCAAACTCTCTGATGAGGGCTTCTCGGAGCAGAAGGTAGTCAGTCTTTGTGTGAGCAGGCTGACGATCAAGGAAGCTGCGCACTTCAGAGCTGGAAGTTGCTCGGAGTAAATACAGTCTATCTTTGTCAGTGACATTGGGTCTCATTTCCAAGTGAAAGTCAATGTCTTGAAGATAGGTGTGAACATCTTGGCTACCTGGCAAATTCGGCGTGAACTTGCCCAGGTTCTTGACTAGCTTGTCAAGGTCTCTGAGGTACAGGCCACATAGTGACATGTGGCTGGCTGGAGCAGAAGGAGCTGGTGAGGGTTTTAGCAGTGACCCCTCAGCTTTCTCACTGTGTGTCAGTTCATATGCATGCTTGAGTTCATCTTTAATGCTGTTGGACTCTTCTTTGATGTAGTCCAGCTGCTGTGTTAGTCGTCTGATCTCGCGTCTTGCTTCAAACAGGTGACTTTCAAGGGCTTCGTTTCTACTGTTCTTGTCTTTAGAGTCAGCATTTACCTCTTTCAGTAGCTGTTCAACATACTCGAGCTTGTTAGCGACGTCAGCATGGTCGGCTTTGGCTTGTTCCATTTCTTGGGTGGTGGCGGCTAGAGTCTCTTGAAGTTTATCGATCTCCTCTTTGGCAGCTTGGTCAGTCTCATCTGGCTGTTCCAGTTGTTCCTGAGCCTCCAGTTCTAGCTGGTTGATGCGGGTTTGCACACGTGTCAGCTGGTGCTGGAGCTGGGCGGAATGCCGGTCACTCAGCTTGAGGGTGGCGATGAGAATGTGACTCAAAGTACCTGTGATCTTGGCTAGGTCTTTGTTGCTGTAGCTTTTGCTTGGGTCTTGCGTCATAAGGCTGTTTAGGTTCTCATCCAGCTGGTCCTGTGTCAGATGCTGTAGCGTTTCGGCGGCCTTAGGGAGGAGGCTGTCCATTGCAACACTTAGCCATGTCTCTAGGTCCTTCCAGTGGCCAGCAGGGTCTTTGGGGTGAGCCATGTTTTGCGGCGGTGAGGGAGAGGACCTAAAACGACACTGACACAGACCTATGGGGAGAGAGAGAGAGAAGAACAAAAAGAACAAAACAAATGGCAAACAAAAAGTGTCAGGGTGTAATGTCAGGTGTGACCTACTGTTGAGTGTGGAATAAACAGGAGGGTTTTGTTCTCTGTAACTGTGATCCTCTGGGGGGTTGGGGGGGGGGGTGCGTCTAACTTGTAGTCTCTGGGGCAGCTAGAGAACAGAGGAAGAGAAGAAGACTTATGAGGAGTAGAGTGACAGTTGGCTGCTTCCAGGTTCCTAGAGAGAACGTTTCCTTTAGCTTTTGTCAAGCATAAGGTGAAAGGATGCTTCTAGGCTGGAAGTTGGAACTGGGGAGCTCTAAACACCAGGACTGCGATTGTTATTTTATTTCATCTGAGGTGAAAGAGAGTACAATAACAATGACAGTATTGGATTTTTACTCATTAGGATTGACACCATACACCAAGTAGACCACTTTTGGATGCAAATCTAAAATAAAATTTGAAAACGCCTGTCTTCGGGTTGACCGGTTTCGTCCTTGGTTGTGTAGCGTCCTATGGCGAGAAAGGGTAGAGAGAGTCAGATCATTTTAACATGAAATGTTTGAGTTTCGCAACATCTGTTAAACATTTCTAACGTTCTTTGCTTTCATGATTCACTCAGGTACAATCCCAAAATGGGGACAGTAGTCAACTTGGAAGAAGACAGTTAAGATAAAGAATTTTAAAAAAGTGGAGCAAGTTTTCAAATTGCAAGGTTGACAAAGTGGGTGGCGCTGTTGAGTCAATACATAAAAGGGGTTGGTTGTGTTATCAGGATAACTAATTAGCCTAAGTAGAGAGGAAAATCCCAATTTTCCTTTGGGGTTTGGCTAATTGGAGGCTACTGATCTGGTATGCTAGGTTTAATGATGACTTGGGTTCAGTTCTAGCCACTCACAGGCTACACTGTCCAAATGCATCAACCAAACACCAGGGGGAGCACTGTCCTGTGAGGTAATTTAATACCTGAAGGATAAAAAAAAAACTTGATTGCAAATTAATTTAAAACTGATTTAAATCAGTAATGACAATAAGTGATTAAGAAATCTGATTTTTATCAATAACCCTGATTAAGAGCTGTTATGATTAAATTAATCAAAAATTGTTATAGAAAAGGGAAACCAAACATCAATTAACTCTTAATGAAATTAAAATTTCCAAATAGTAATAATGTTGGTAAAGACTAATTTGTCATTACAGTCATAAACACAATTATGATTTAATTAATCAGCAAGCATTCCTGTAAACCAGTTATGAGAATAAATTAATTTCTAATTCCATGATCATAGGGTATGCGTAGTATTCCTGATGTCATTAAATTTGATCAAAAGTGTTGATATAAAATTGATCAATAACTGTTATTGAAATAGGGCAGCCACTCATCAAACTATTAAATGAAATCAAAATTTCAGAATAGTGATCGTGTTGGTCAAGTCCCAGGAACAATAAATGTTATGATTAAATTAATCATTAAACACTTTGCTTAATAATCAACTTCAAATATCAACAGTTATAGGAAATGGTTGTTCCTATAATGTTAATACGTTTTAGCAGAGAAGAGCATTAAATCAGTACTTAAGCTTTAAGCATTAATTTGATTGAGCAATCAAAGCATTAAATTATAGTATTGAGAACAAACTGTAATTCATTGCTAATAAACCAACAACGTATGAGCATTTGTATTGATCAACAGGCCATGTTAAGCAGGAAAAACATTTGACAAATGTGATTAAACCAGCGATAATCGCGTACACTAGGGTTTATTAAATCTGCATTAGTCAAAGCATTTTCCAAGGAAGAGGAGAAACTGAGAAATAAGGCAAATAGCCTATAAAGAGTGGAAATCGAGATTAAAACTCTCGCTATCGTGAGTTAGGTTGTCACTTCAACTTAACACACTACATTCAAGACCACAAGAAGCTACTGTACTTGCCGGATAGGCTGTTGCTATGACAATGTACACAGAATGAACCAATATGCAGTTTTGCACACAAGCTTATGCATCACGTGAAACGCATTTCACACTGCTCAACAGAATATTGCGCTATTAAGATCTCGGCGGATCCCAGCGCTCCGTGTCAAGACTATTCAGACAGTCAAAGACACGCGTGGATTTAACCACACTTTACTTGATCAAGATAACTTCTCCCATGAGAATACGCTCTCTCTGCGAGCGTAGCGCTCTGAGTTCACTCGCTCTGGCATTAGTGAATTAATATGGCAAAAAGACAGTTAGCTACTCTGTGCTTAATTTGACCAGGGAGAAATGCACAGTTAGTCTTTAAAGCTGGGACACGCTGGGACACAAGGTTAAATCAACTGTGAAGGCCTTATAGAAGAAAGAATAAGAAACACGCTTATTGTTTCTCAATCCGTTCGCTTTACAGCGTCTTATATAGCTTTTGTCTCGTGGACAATTAACTATTTCCTGCAGTTCACTTTCTCGGAAGCACTCGAGTTGCGCATTCATGCGTTTATGTTTAAACACACTGGTACCACAATAAATCATACAGTAACACAATAACTTTGTTTCTCTGCCTCTGATCTATTCTTCCGGACAAAATAGAAAAGATAAACAATGTTTTTGTGCTTAAAAGTCAGATCCTGCTGTGCCCAAAGTTTCTCCACCAGTATATGTAGGGGCCCAAGCTACATTAAATAGACCGATAAGGGATTTATTAGCTCCTTTCAATGAATCGGATCTTGAGGATTTGAATCACTGATTCGACTAAATAGAGTCAGATTGAATCAGATAAAAAGACTCACACTTTATCTACCATTCGACCAGCAAATGGAAGATATCGCATTATACCAATCTTGTTTATATTATTTCCGTGGCCAACGATAATAACATAACACAGTATTGGGTTAACTTTTAGCAAGGTAACAAAATCTACAGCTCGAGGCAATGACTGATAAGCACATAAACGAGCACACAGTTCTTACAAAATGAGAACAAAGATTTATTGAGCTACACTATGATACATGAAACTAACTACGTAATAAGCAAACAACAAACAAACGCACACACACATTCACACAGAGGCAGTTCAGAGGATGCAAAATGAGTTGACAACAGTCCCAAATTACTTCTAGTATTTCTTACTAGATCTTAGAATCCCACCTGAGAAACCACAAAAGCAGAGATTGAGCTTATCTTTAACTGCTTAAAATCAATCAGCACCAGATCAGTTAGAGACAACATCAGTGCGTGTTACTTGCGTCTCCCTCGCTGACTTGGGCTTGGGAAGCACGTCGGTCCTGATTGGGTGGTGACTCGCTTCGGTGACGTCTTTTGGGTTCACTCCCTCGTGATTGGCTGTTGTCTTGGGTTACCGAGGTGACACAGACTCTGAAGAGAGTCGGCTTGCGGAGGTTCGTGCGGTTTCAGCTGTCCCGAAACCTAACAAGGTTGCATGGAAAGTTCTTGGTGACCCAATCGCGTGGCGGCGCGGTGTCCGTGCGGGCGAGAGGGGGCAGAGTGCACAGCGTAGCTGATACAAAAGCAAAGATTTTACGGTTGCAGGGCGTTTTTAAGCGACCTGGTCCGGTCCATCCCTGTGGCTCCATCTTCCAATGAGCAGTGACCATGAAGGGCGGGTACACGCCCCGTATCATGTAGTAAAGTTCAATGATTAACAGAGAATGCATGTTGGTTTCATGTGGTAAAATCCCTTGTAAGGTTGTAACTCATATATCAATGGTTACAAAATGAATATTACTTCGTATTAGAAACTTGTCATTTACATCCTTGTATTACAAATGTCACTAGCTTTAATTTAGTACCAAACACTATGCATTTCAGACACACACAGAACTTTTATCTGTTATAAGGGGTTGAAACAACACATTGATTAACCTGGTTGGTTGGAACACACAACATGTGAGGAAAACCTATAGCATATTATTTCAAAAGATGCATCTGCCTTCGTTTTGATATTTCAAGAGATTGTCTTCAATTTCATGTATGGATTAAAATCCAGAGATCTCTCAGTCTCTAGGAATTGAACATTTTGGCAGGCGAACAGGATACCCTCGAGACGAGCACATGACCAGTGAGTCATTCAACAGTCTGTGACAAAGCCTGCTGAAAATTCCTGTGAACCGCCTTTGTTTAGACTTAATAATTAGCGGAGTTAGCCGAAGGGTTTTTCGAACATCTGCCACTAGTAAGATTTGAAATAGGGATCCTCTGTTCTGTTATGACATAGCCTTCAGGCTAGGTCTAAATGAGAGGCAATGTGGCATCCAATTTCCAGTCCTGATTCAAACGGGTTTTAAAAGTTCTGCACATCTTCTGCAGTGAGTTCTTACACCGCTGTTAAACCTGTTGTTACTGTTCCTGCTGCTGCTGTTCCTGCTGTTGTGAATCCTATTACTGATCTTCCTGCTGCTGCTAGGACTGTTGCTGCTCTTCCTATTCCTGCTGCTAAGCCTGTTGCTGCTCTTGCTATTGCTGTTGCTAAGCCTGTTGCTGCTTTTCCTGCTGCTGTTATGCCTGATGTTGTTGTTTCTATTACTGCTGCTAAGATTCCTGCTGCTGTTCCTACTTCTATGAAGCGTGAT
>CAIGQQ010004538.1:2309417-2330830 GCA_903798035.1 Danio albolineatus
TATATATATATATATATATATATATATATATATATATATATATATAATATTTTGTGTGTGTGTGTGTTCAACAGAAGAAGCTTATATTGGTTTGGAACACATCAAGAATGAGTAAATGATGAGAGTTTTCATTTTGGGGTGAATCTGTTTTTACCCATCGGATTCAGTGACCTAAAGATCAGATCAACTGTATGTAAGAATAAATGAGTCTGGTCAATATTGCTTTATAAAAGAGGAAGATGACAGACTGACACATAACCTTTATCCCTTTGTTAAATACTATAAGTCAACAAATGTGGTAGCCTATTTCAGTGGCTATGAATTCTGACTTATTTTCAGTGACTCTACAGCAAGCTACATATAAAAAAAAAGGTGTATCTCAATAAATTGGAATGTCATCAAAAAGTTGATTAGTTTCACTATTTCAGTATAATTCATATATCAAATAAAATACTTGAAATGTATCAATCTGTGTGTAATAAATCTATATAAAATACGAGTTTCACTTTTTTTATTTAATTAGGGAAATTAATCACATTTTCAATTAATTTCTAATTTATTGAGATGCACCTGCATAAAGATATCTGGTCATCAATGTTTTATAAAATAGAAATAGGTCTGACAGAAAAATAAGTCAATTTATTAAACATTATAATCAGGTCTATACAGGGATAACACACTTCTATGTCTATGAATTTTACCTGTATCACATGTAATTTGAACTAATTAAAGTAATTAGCATTTGTAATGAACAAACTATATTTTCAACTCAGTTTCATAACTAAATGTTTATGTCATGTTAAATGTTCAGTCTACCAGGAGATAACAACAGCAACAAAATAGCACTACAGTTAAGTTCTCCAATGAACATGTTTTCTGAATGTCAGGATTTAAAACATCCTTTACAGCACCGCTTGACGCTGATCGCTTGATTTCAGTGTCTGTGCGTTCACTGTCGCGTGCATGAGTGACAAGCACGTTCCCTCTGGTCACAGTTTTCGACGGGTCACAGATTTCGGCACAACACCGTCTCTCTCGGAACTGCAGATGGAGTGACCGCTGTAATGAGAGTTCCCCTTCGGGAGGGGAACTTCAATGCTATGTGGAAAATTCCACTGGGGATTTTGTTTAGCAAGCCAATCATCTGAAAGAGTATATAAACGGGCCAACAAAATGCCAATGAGTTGGTAGCTTCAGCTTGTGCAGCTGATGCTCGTTGCAATCAATTTGGCAATAAAAGCACAGCGATAGCAGAGCTGAGCATCCTTTTTCGGTTTAGAGTCTTTCACAAAGCTTTTGAGAGAGTCATGAGGGTTCCTCCAGCTGTATTACAGAGAAAGAGTGAATGAGAGCGGTCTCCCGGTCATGAGTGTGTGACACACAGCGGCAGACGGTCGAGCTGGGTCCTCCCTTGCCTGGCGTTCTTTGGGTCCGGTATTGTTGCGAATTTCCTTTAAGAGCAACACGGTCGTGCAGCACGTCTTTTTCAAGATGTCGCTCCGACTGTGCGTTTCTGGATGTGGTGGTTTCCTGTCCTCGGATGATGGGCACGAGCACTGCGCTTCATGTCTGGGGGTCCAGGATGTTAATGTGGTGCTCGCGGACAGTGCATGCCATCACTGCGGTGGCGTGTCTGTTGCACAGTTAAGATCGCGGCTCGCTCTTGCAAAAGGACCACCCACCCCAGTTGTCCCCTGCTCCGCGGTGGGCACTCAGGCAGATCTGAGGGTTACAGTGGGAGTAAATCCGCCACCCTCGGGCCTGTGGACCTCTCGCTCCTCCACGCGCTCCATCCAAGCTTTGAGTAAGAGAAGCGCTCCATCCTGTTATGGCCACCCTCTCACTTGATGACACCAAGGCTCAGATGTCCACCGCTGCATCGGAGGATGGGTTATCCTTGTCTGATGAAGGATGCGAACCCGCTCCCTCCCTCCGGGGTGGCAAACGCGGCGTTGGATCTAGAAACAGACGATGCCTCTTTCTGCTGAAGTCAGCCTCGTCTCTCGTCCAAGGCGTGTCGGTTTTTCTGCCTCCCTCGGAGCCTGGCTGCTTCCACCCTGCACGCTAGGGGATGTGCGCACGCGCTGACCCAGCTGAACCAACGAGGGTGGTTCCGACCCAGGCTGGTTACAAGCCCCGCACCGCACCCGACTAAGCTCCACAGACCTCAAGTCTGCTGCGTGTGCCCCGGGAAGGACGATAGCCACATTAGTAGTCCAGGAGCGCCACCTTAGGCTAAACCTGGCAAAAGATATGCGCGGAGTCGACAAGGTTTGCTTTCTTGTCTCCCCCATATCCCAGACTGGCCTGTTCGGCGACACTGTCTGTGAATTCACCCAGGAATTCAAGGCGGTGAGAGAGCAGTCAGTGGAGGTCTTCCATCGGTGGGTATGTAAGACCGCTCGGCCCACCGAGCTTTCCACATCTGTTGCTCCTCGCCGAAGGCGCTTGCCTGTGAGTGCTGCCCCGCCCCGTCTGCGCCTCTGGCGAAGCGGCAGCGTTGAGCACCTCGTAAGCGGGCCGCCCGCCCCGCCCAGGGCGCCATTAAGTCCGGTAAACGGATCACGAAGCGTCCCTGAGACGGGTCATCTGCAAAAGAGGGAAGTTGCTCTTTCCCCGGTGGAGGGCCGGGCTCAATGAAAGAACACTTTTTCACTTCCTCGGATGTGACAGCCTGAACTCTGCCATTCCGCTATGCCTTCTGGCTCGCAGAGTCGGTGCATTTCGCCAGTGGCTCATGAGCTGTGGGGGGATGGGCTCCTTTCTCCCACTCCTCCAGCCCCCCTTCCGGAGTATGGGAGAGAGGTGGGAGTGAATCTCTCACCTCCAGCTCTTCCGCGGGACCCCAGCGCTTCCTGGATCAGCACTCCCACTCCGCGCTGCCCCACTGCAGGTACGTCATCGATTGTAGCGATGCAGCCATTAGAGAGGGCTCTGCCTGCCTGGTTAGCGCGGGCCGGCCCTTCGCGGTGGCTCATATGCACAATCAGACTCGGCTATGCGATTCAATTCGCTAAACGGCCTCCCAAGTTCACGGGTATGTATGTCACCAGGGTCAGCCCCCTGTCTGCCGAAGCCGGCCCGAAGGATGCAATAGAGCCGGTCCCTCCAGCCGAAATGGAGAGCGGGTTTTACAGCCTGTACTCCATCGTGCCCAAAGATCGGTGGGTTACGGCCAATCCTAGATCTGCGAAAAGACCTAGAAAAGGGCAAACTCGCCCCCGTGCAGAGGATCTCTTTTCTCGGGTTGGAGCCGGATTTGGTCACCATGTCAGCACGCCTCTTCGGAGAGGGACACGCATGGTACGCGGGCACTCCGGACACGCATGGTACGCGGGCACACACTGGGTGACTGTCACTGCACTGTGTCGCCGCACTCTCAGCCCTTGGAACGACCCCTCATTCCTACAGGCCGGTGTGCCTCTGGGACAGGTGTCCAGGCATGTTGTTGTTTCGACAGAGCTGGGGGGGCTGGGGGGGGCGTGTGTTGCGGGCAAGCCTAGAGCTGTTGGCAGTGTTTCTCGCTCTCCGCTGTTTTTCTCTGGCGCTGGAGTGACAACACATGCTGGTCAGGATGGACAGCACGGTGGCGGTAGCGTATATCAGCCGTATGGGGGGTATCCGCTCTTGCCGCGTGTCTCAGCTTGCCCGCCATCTGCTCCTCTGGAGTCATCCACGGCTGAAATCGCTGCGTGCCATTCATTTCCAGGCGAGCTCAGCCATGCAGCCAACGCGCTCTCACGGCAGCCTTACATCTGGGAGAATGGAGACTCCACCCCGAGTCGGTCCAGCTGATATGGGCACGCTTCGGGGATGCCCAGATTGTTCTGTTGCTTCCCTCGAGAACGCTCGTTGCCAGTGGTTTTTTTCCCTGACCAAGGACTCCCTCGGCACGGATGCACTGGCCCACAGCTGGCCTCGGGGCATGGGCAAATATGTGTTTTCCCCCAGTGAGCCTGCTCGCGCAGTTACTGTGCAAGGTCAGGAAGGACGAGGAGCAGGTCTTGCTAGTTGCGCCTCTCTGGCCCAACCGGACCTGGATATCAGAACTCTCCCTCCTCGCAACGGCCCCCCCTGGCAGATCCCTTTGAGAGAGGACCTACTCTCTCAGGGACAGGGCACCATCTGGCACACTCGTCCAGATCTTTGGAACCTCCTCGTGTGGTCCTTAGATGCGAGGAAGACTTAGGTAGTCAATACCATCACTCAGGCTAGAGCCCCCTCTACGAGACGCGCCTACACCCTGAAGTGGAGTCTATTCACTGATAGTGTGTCTCTCGCAAAGAAGACCCCCGAACTTGCCAGATCAACGTTGTGCTTTCTTTCCTGAAGCTGGAGAGCAGGCTGTCGCCCTCCCCCCTGAAGGTTTACGTGGCCGCCATCTCTGCTCACCATGATGCGGTGGCTGGCGGCACTGTGGGAAGGCATAACCTCATCATTCGGTTCCTCAGAGGTGCGAGGCGATTAAATCCACCCCGCCCCCCTCTTATGCCCTCTTGGGATCTTGGCCTCATTCTCACGAGTTTGAGCGGAGATTTATTCGAATCATTCGAATCAGTATCTTAAGATTTCTGTCCCTGAAGACAGCTCTGCTGGTCGCGTTGGCATTGATTATGTGGCTGGCTATGTGCCCAAGGTTCCTACCATAGCGTTTAAGGATCAGGTAGTGAGCCTGCAAGCGCTGCCCACGGAGGAGGCAGACCCAGCCCTTTATTTGCTGTGTCCAGTTTGCACTTTGCGAATTTACGTGGAACGCACTCAGAGCTTTAGATCATCTGAGCAGCTCTTCGTCTGTTATAGTGGTCGGCAGAAGGGAAGGGCCGTATCAAAACAGAGGTTGGCCCACTGCATAGTGGATGCCATCTCCCTCGCTTACCAAAGCCAGGGCGAGCTGTGGCCCCTCAGGGGTGCGAGCACACTCCACTCGGAGCATCGCTTTCTCCTGGGCACGTGCACGCGGCGCCTCTCTAACAGCCATCTGTAGTGCGACGGGCTGGGCGACACCTAACACATTTGCAAGATTCTACAATCTGCGAGTGGAGCCGGTTTCCTCAAGGGTATTAGGTAACCTTTGATGATTGGGGAAACACTCGGTAAGGTGTTGTAACACGCTTGCTGCGTTATTCTCCCTAACACGGAGGTACGTGCGCTTTTTTACTCTGTCAGTAAAGTTCCCCGCTTAGGTGAGCCCTGCAGAGATTCCTCCGAGGCCCCCAGCATCCGACTCAGCAGAGGAGTCGGACGCTGGCCCGTTACGTTGTAGGTCTGTCCGCTGGTCAGCCCACGTTCTGGGTATAGGTGCCTGCTATGTGCGATCCCCGCTGGCGATCCCATATGCTGTGCCCCTTCACAGGCAGAACCCGTGTCTTCTCTCACCGCTAACCATCTTATATTCATATGTGTACTCCCCTTTTCAGGGCTACACTGTTAGCCCGGATTTCATGTCTAATTATGCAGTTTAAGTGCAAAGTACTTAAATAGTTTAATATTTGGTTCATTACTATAAGATTTTAAGTGAATTCTACTTTTTTGTAGATAAAGTTTATTGTATGAATAACTTTAAGTACAATAGACTAATGTTTTAAAAGTTTTTGACTGATCACGCCTCGCCCCCAACCTGACTTACTCTTCAAGTCAGGCAACGCCATTTTGTTGCGGTTGCAGCAAGCAGGTGATATCAGACTTCTGGTGAGTAGACTGTAAACATTTTATCCAGTTTTCATTTCTGGCTGTTTGTGAATACCGGAAAACACTGTTTTAAGTATGTTTCGCTTTAAATGCGCGGGTCCTGTTTAAACCCTTGCCGTGTATATTTGGCATGTGAGCTCGCTAGTTAACCTGCAAGATTTTCACTTCTGAGTGGTGGACACGATCCCTCTTAAATATGTTTGTGAAGCGTGTTCCGCGGACGATTTACTGCGCAAAAAACATGCTTTAATCGAGTCGTGGCACTTTCACTTGACAACAAGCGTTTGTTTTCACACGACACAAATTCAAAGTTGGTGCGGTTTTATTTGTTTGCACGGTTGACATGGAAACGGCGCCAAGTCTGAATTCTCGAGAGGCGATTACACAGCGGATTTTCAGCTGTGTATTATCGCCTTTTTCCCCCGAGCTGATTATTTGCGGTCATAGAGCATACTTTAAACAGTCCATGATATTTAAAGCTTTTAATACGGTATTGCCACTGTTTTAGGGTAAACACTGTCCTGTTCAACACATTTCAGGTTGGTCACATACAGTATGCTGTGGTTTCAGTGGAGCAGAATGGACGTAAGGACAATCATAATTTAGTTTGGTGAGTGAATTTGAACAAACTTTTACATTTGTTTAAATTTATTGCAGCCATTGTTTGAATAGAATAAGCTGAATGAATGTTTAATGCAATTATAAGTAGATGCATTCTAACAACAATTTATTTTGTTTCAGATGACAGAAAGGCGTGCATTGGCAACGTAAGTATTGTATTTTTAACTGTGAATAAAGGATTATAGACTGACAAATGTAAACTATATGCCAGAATTGTTCTGTTTCCTTGTTTGCAACAGGAATTGTTTTTGATTTTTTTTTTAAATAATTTATTGCCTTAAAAGAGCACTTTTATATTCACACCAATCTTGCTCAACTGACAAATGCAGATGCACCAGTTATGTTTAGCAGTCTGTCATGTGGCTTTGCTAGAGTATTGTTCTGTAAAAGTAAATCATAAAGTCATGTGCTCTTAACAAGATTGTAACTTTCAAAGCAAACTGGACTAAAATACACAAGGAACATAACTGATTTGTTTTTCACTTGTTTTATATTTCAGGTTTATTTCAACTTCAATCAAGTGGTGGGCAAAAATCTCACAGAGAGCTTCCATAAGGGTCTTAAAATTACTCTCCAAATTTGATGAGCATCTTCAGGAAAAGGAACCATGTTGCTGGTCAGCTTTTGGCTGAGCTCTTACGTCAGACAAAGGTGGGGCTTTTTTGTCTACATGAGTCTACATATTGCCTATTTTCATCATCTCTTTTATTCTGGCTTTTTAACTAGTTATTTAACTAGTATCATCATATTTGCATTCTTGTTTCTTTCAATAGGATGTCTCTCACGAGGACCCATGCTATCAAGTTTCCACAGGAATCATCTGCATCAGTGAAAAAAGTCCACAGCTTAACCCATCCAGAGTGTTCATCATCTTTCATCATTCAAACAGGCCTGCCTCGAGCCTTCTGTTGTCCTCTCTGACCCATTTATCCCCTGCTCTTAAAATAAACAAAGTCTCATCCTGCTGTTACAGTGTAAAGGTCAGCTTACAGTTACAGATCTTCATAATAATTGTAATTATTAATTATTTCTTATTGTATTGTGAAAAAAGACCCAAAATTACAGTTTGTTCAGTACATATACTTGTGTTACAATAGTAAAAATTCATTCTGTACAGTCATGAACAAATTTTCACTTGTATGTAAGCAGTATACATTGCGTTCTACAGTATGTGTATGTGTTTAAAAGGATAGTTCACACTAAAATTGAAATTATGTCATCTATGTACTCATCCTTCACTTGTTTCAAACATGTGTGAGTTTCATCCTTCAGTTGAACATAAAGATATTTTGAACAAAGCTAGAAACCTGTAACCATTGACTTCCATGGTATTTGTTTTTCCTACTATGGAAATCAATGGTTACAGGTTTTCCAAACATCAACTTTTGTGTTCATCAGAAAAAATAACCACTTAACTTGAGGGTGAGTAAATTTCCATTTTTTTGGGTGAACTATCGCTTTAAGTCCAGATGTTAAAACAAGCTTTCATGTTCTTGGGGGTATTAACAACACATTTTGTGAGCATTTAAAGCTGGGGTCAATGTTATTACCTCTTGTTTGAGTAGATGCACTTGAGAGTAAAGTAGGCAAACTGATTTTTAAGTTGTATTGCACAGCATTTGCATTGTTTTGTTGTATTTTGAAAGAAAGTTTAAATAAAAACAACCCTGTGTATTACTTTTGTGTGTATTTTATTGCACTTAAAAAGATAAGTGGAGGGCAGAGGTGTGTTCAGCTGTACTGAGTTTGAAAAAGGGAATTTCCTGCTGGAATACAGAGGCGAACTTATAAGCAAAGAACAATTTGAGGCAAAGAATTTACCATGATGCACTTAAGGTTTTCATGTTCAAGTTTCGCTACAATGGAAAACTCCTCTGGTATGTACAATTGTTTGATGTAAATATTTGTTGAAGTCAGATGATTCAGAATGTGGCAGTGGCCATGTCATTGATTATTTACTCCGTAGCTGAGAGTGCATACTTTGCTATAATTATTGGTTATATATTCTCAGTCCTTGGTGAGGACTGTTAAATGATTGTTAATCACACCATGATCTCTGTTGGCCTTAAGTTTTCAGTGCTGATTTTGTCTGTCATTTGTTTAGTGTTGATGCGGCCCGGGATGACCGCTCTCTTCTGGGGCGATTTGTAAATGATGACCATATTAACCCAAATAGCGAGATGAAGACGATCTGTGTGGATGGAAAACCTCCCTTATGCTTATTTGCATTAAGCAGAATCAGTCCTGGTGAAGAGATCACCCACATTACAGAGATGTTGAGTGCCCATGGCGAAACACGGTATGAAAACCAATGCAGAGTTCATTCTTACTGTTTTAATAACTTTTTTTTAAAAATTATTAAAGGTCATTTGTTATACAAGATAAGGTTAGTGACCTTTTTGCTTTAGATGTGCATTCATTCCAATATTATAGATTGTATGTATATTCACACCTGTGTTATAAGGACCTTGGTTTATGAGGATCATCATAAGAACATGTTCCTGATGCTAGATTGCTAGACAAGCATGTGTTTTTACACTTGTTTAATAAGGACAGGTTGTGTGTATTTTTACACCTCCATTACAATGACCCAGTTTTATGAGGATCATCATGAGAACATGTTCCTGATGCTAGATTGTGTTTATTTTTACACCTGCATTATGAGGACCTACTTTTATGAGGACCATCATAAGAATATATTCCTGATGCCAGATTGTGTGTATATTTACAGCATTGTTATAGGGACCCTGGTTTATGAGGACAGGCTGTGTGTATATTCACACCTGTTATGAGGACTGTTTTAAAAAGTCGTCATGAAAGAATCTCAATGTGTTAGTTTGACAGGTCTTGTCAATGAGGTTCTAGTTATTCCCAGGACTTTGGGCTGCGTACATGTGGATTATTAAGTGTAATATTCATAACTTACAGCTTACTGTGGCCACACTTAACACTTTAATGTTTTCAATGCTCTAAATTTAATTTTTAATTGATAGTAATACTTCTCAAGAAAAGTAAAACTTGTTTAATTTTATAATAATCATTTTTACTTTGCTTTATATAATTTAAATTATGTTTTCCAAGATTAGATTGATTCTCATTTTTTTCTTTTTTAGAACATAACTCAGAAGGACCAGTGCCTAAAGAACCTAAAGAAACTTGAAAAAGACACAGCAGCTGTAAAGGTATTTTAAAATATTCATGTAATATGTATGTTAATCCTTAAAGAACAGATTAGCATGTCTCTTAAAAGCAAATGCTAACAAAATTTGCTAAATTAGTGTGTGTTAGAGACATGCTGTACAACTGACACAGACAGTGTTTCCCACCTGCAAAGAAGTACTTGAACTAAGTACAATTTCTCTGAAAAAAGCAGGTTTCTCATATACCAGACTAACAACATGCTGAGGTTTTTCTATCAGGTCGAGAATATGATATGACCGATGTAAAGCTACACACAACCAGACATTATAAAATGCATGTAATGTAATCAATAAATGGTCATAGACATTATCTTGGTTAATATTTAAATATTGATTTGAAATTAAGTATTGTAATCTTAATCTTGTTTATTATACTGTATATTACATCAAAGAAACAAGATTAGTCAAGTATTTTAAATGTTTTGACACAATATTTCATAGACATACAGTAGATAGTCCTGCCCTAGATATTTTTCATTTAAATAAAATGTAGATTACAAAACAAAAACACTGACTGAATCATTTTTAAGAAGCGGCATAGGCTGTTTCCGTCAAATAAAAATATCAGGCTTCCTCAAATCGATCGCTCCAGGGAAAATATGCATTTAAGTAATGCTCCGCTGTTATTACTATATGACAAAACCTTTGTCAACATTTTTAACATAATTCATTAGTTTAAAGATTATGTCTTATGATTATGACTTATTTCCTCCGTCTCACTCGCGGTTCATGTGTGCAGGTTATTTTAAAACTATTTTATATATAAGAACGTCATGGTTACTTCCGTAACCCACGTTCCCCGAATAGGGAACGGAGACGTGTGTCTGAATCTCAGACAATGGGAGTTGTCAGACGACCATTCACTTCTGAAGATAAGAAAACGGGCCAATGAAATGCCAATTGCATTGGCGGAGCTTCGCTCCACAGCTGAACCTGATGAGCTCGTTAGGGCTATATCAGTCAGCTGCGGAGGAGCTCCTTCAGAATTGCCTGCTGAAGAGCCGATCACTCAGCTCCCGGCTGGAGACTCAGGTGCTGTGGCAGTGGAGACACACGTCTCCGTTCCCTATTCGGGGAACGTGGGTTACGGAAGTAACCATGACGTTCCCCTTCATATGGGAACTCCGACGTGTGTCTGAATCTCAGACAATGGGAGACTGTATGGAAAACGCCACAGCAGCTAAGCCCGTCACGCTCCTGATGTGCAGATTGCCAAGCAAAGCGTGAGCGCACTGACATCACCAAAAGCGCAACCTTCCAACGTCCCAAGGCCCTTAATTACCATTAACAATGAAATAATTATTTTATTATCGGGAGTCGTAATTTGCCTTCACCTAGCTAATATAGACTAGGAATTTTTTGAATACGACAGTACGTTGGGAAAGCGTCAGTCCCTGAAGGGGGAGGACGCTGCGGAGGTCATCTGCTACCCTCCAAGGGGGAGCTCGGTGACAACAAAACATATAGACTAGCCCTAATTAGGGGGAGTACTACATACGATAGGCTGGTTAGCTGTTAGGGAGGACACGGGACCACCTAAAAAGGGGGGAACACACCGTGGTAGAAATGCATATGGCATCACCAAAAAAGGGGATTGCACATAGCTGGCACCGAACCTCAGTATGCGGGTTGACCACAAGGGGGCATACCAGTACAACACTCTGAGCCATGCACTTAACTCCTCCGCTGAGTCAGGTGCTGGGGGCCTCGGAGGAATTCTCTAGGGTTTACCTGAAAAGGGAAACTTACTAGTAGAATAGAAAAAGCGCACGCATCTCCGAGTAAGGGAGCCTGGCGCAGCAAGCGTTTGTTGACACAGAGCTTAATTTCCTCCCAATTGACCGGGGTAATCCGGTAACTGGTAGGAAACCAACTCTACTCGAGGATATAATCTCGAATGTGTTAGGTGTCACCCAGCTACAGCTCTAGATCGGTTTAAGAGGCGCTGCGTATTCACGCCGAAAAGTAGGCACTGCTTATATTATTATTATTATTATTATTATTGATAAAACAAGTGCACTCTCCTCCGGGGAACACAGCTCGCCCTAGCTAATGAAGCGAGGGTGATGGCATAATTAAAATAGACCAACCTCTGCTTTGACACAGCACTTCCCTTCTGCTGATCATAACCGAAAAGAGCTGCTTAGTCTCGTCACGTTAAGCGCAATGCGCGGACATAGCAATGAAAAAGGCTGGGTCTGCCTCCTCCGCGGGCAGCGCTTGCAGGTTCCTGACCTCATATTAAAAGGTTAGGAGCCTTGGCACAAGGTGAACCGAGGTCTCAGGTAAACGTGAGAGTAGGTCGGTCCGAATTACTGGCACAATTCGCTGACCAAAAATGCCACCGGAATCCTGACCCTCCTGATACCAATGCGATCAGCAGAGCTGTCTAAGGACAGAAAATTTATAGATACTGAATCGAATGGCTCAACGGACCTAATCATAACCGCTGGGGCTATCTAGAGATCCCAAGAGGGTAAGCGAGGGGGCGGGGATGCACTTTACATCACATGCCATGCGCCTCTGAGAAACCGGCTGATGAGGTTATGCCCTCCCAGCGCGCATCCATTCCCGGGGAGAACCGGGATGTCCACACGCCAAACCTTCAGTGTGGAGGGAGACAGCCTTCGCTCCAGCTACCTTGAAGGAAGAAAACACAACACTGATCTGGCATGTTCGGGGATTTTCTCTAAAAAGAAACTCCATACAACGAATAGACTCCACTACAGGACGTAGGCATGCCTAGTAGGGTGCTCTAGCCTGAAGTGATGGTGTTAACCATCGCACTGATGGGTCACCTGAGTCCTCCGCGCTCTGTCTAGAAGCTCATCCAAGGAGGTTCCAGAACCCTGCACGGGTGCCAGGGGTGCCCATCCCAGAAAAAGGAGTGCTTTTTCCAGGGAATTTTGTCAGGGAGGGCCATCACGAGGAGTGTGAGTCCGTAAACTCGGGTCCGGTTGGGCCAAGGAGGCGCAATGAGCGATACCCGCTCCTCGTCTCCCTAAACTTGCACAGAGTCTGTGCGGGCAGGCTCACTGGGAAACCGCATATGCGTAAACCCGAGGCCAGCTGAGAGCCAGCGCATTTGCAAAGCAAGGAAAGCAGCTAGCGAAGGGCCGCTCGGGAGAAACAGCAGGATGACCTGGGCTTCTCTGAAGCGTGCCCACATCAGCTGGCATACCGGGGTGGAGTCTCCGTTCTCCCGGAACGTAACTGTCGTGAGAGCGAGTGCGCTGGCACGGAGAGCTCGTACGGGATGTGAACGGCGCGCAGCTTTTAGCCGCATGACTCCAGAGGAGCAGATGGCGAGCGAGCTGAGACATGCGGTGGCAGCGTGCATCACTCAAACGGTTGACACACGCTATCGCCGCTGTGCTGGCCGTCCTAACCAACACTTGTTTCCCTCTCCCGCTTCGGTAGAAACCGGCGGAGAGCGAGAAACAATGCCAACAGCTCCAGGCAATTGGAATGCCAATGCAACCGAAGTCCGGTTCACGAAACTACAGCTGCATGCTCGGTACACACAGCCCGCCAGCCCATACTGGAAGCATCTGTCAGACTGACAGCATGGCTGGACACTTGTTCTAAGGGTACCCAGGCCCGTAGAAGGCAAGATCCCTCCCAGGGCTGATGGTGCGGAGACACAGTGTAGTGATGTCCACTTGGTGCGTCTCTGCGCGCCATGTCCATCTAGGGACCCGATTGCGAAGCCAGCACTGAATTGGTCTCATATGAACCATTGAGCGGCATGATAGCGGCTACAATGTCATATGCCCAGGAGCCTCTGAATAATTTCAGTGACCAATCAAACCGCCGAATTAATCCGACAGGGCAGCGCCAGCCCAGCGCGCTAAGAGCGCACCGAAATGCAGACCGAGTCCAGCTCCAACCCGAGATGAGAGGCTCTACCGCGGGGGAGAGTCTGCTCATACTCAGTTGACCCGCAACCCGAACGGGCCGAGGCGTCGGAGCACCAGGTCCCTGTGCATAGTCGACCAGTTCAGAGATCTGATAATAAAAACAGTCAATGAATAGTCAAAAATGCCGAAGCGCGTGCGCCAAAGAGGCACAGGGCATCCTCCACGCATGGAGACAGGGAGAGCCCGCAGGGGAGGACTGTACTACCATGCTCGGCCCCCCGTCACACACCGGAATAATCACAGTATAAGGAGGGAGAGAGCGAGACATGGAGTGAGCGTCCTTCAGGTCTATAGCTGCAACCAATCCCACGGACGGACGCACTGGGGGATGCGTTTCTGCATGAGCATCCCGATGGTCATCCTGAATGGATGACAGATCAAAACGCGCAGATAGGATTGGTATAACCCACCGCTCTCTGGGTACGATGAAGGGGGCGTACCCACTCTTCATCTCGGCTGGAGGACTGGCTTGATTGTATCCTTCGCCAGGAGGATAACAATCTTCTCACGCGGTGGCATAGCGATGATCGCTTACATACACACCCGTGAACTCGGGAGGCCAATAGCGAATTAAACGCATAGCCGAGTCTGACCATCTGTGTGGGCTACTACAACGGGCTGAGCAGCGCTAACCAAACTGACAGAGCCCGAACGAGCAGCACCACCGAAAGATCGCTGACGCACCCGCGGAGGGGCAGCTTCGGGATGGGGAGTGCTCACCCCGGGAAGCGGAGCGTCCCGAGGAAGAGGTGAAAATAAGAGATTGACTCTTACCTTCCTCCCAGGATCCCGCGAAGAGGCTGGAGGTGTGAGAGAGGGCTCATCCAGCCAGGAGGCCATGGGGCAGGGCAGAAGCGGCATGGCCCGCAGCAGTATGGGCTCTGGCCGCGAAGGACACAGATAACCCACCCGCCTTGGACGGAGGTCTCAGCTTACCCCTCCAAGTGGCGTCGGAGCTCATAGAGAGGAGCGAGGGGTCCGCGGGCCCGAAGGCGACGGATAAGCCCCCACTGTAACCCTCAGGCCTGCCCGAGTGCTAACCGCTTAGCGGGGAGCGTCAGGGGTGACTCGCCCTAATGTAAGGGTTTGCCGCGACCTCAGTTGCGCGCCCACCTTCTGGGGAATAGCATCGTACCCCTGGCCGCCTCGCCATCAGGGGAGGTGAAGGCGGTAGCACACCCGGACCGGGCGGAGAAAAACGCCCTCTATGCCAGTGTGTGCTCGCTGTGCGCCCCTGGGAAGAAGGGGACGGGAGCTGGAAGATTCATCTTACATCAGCCCGCACGTCACACCTTGTAGTCGTTCCGGCAGTGGGACTGGGGGACAAGCCATCTCCAGCCACACCGCCGAAGCAGCCCAGGAAGCGCAGCTATTATGTCGGATTCGAGAACCGTGACAGCGCATTGCATCCCATAGGATGCAAGCGCGCCCGTCTGTCATCTGAGCATAACAGCTCACCTTCCGATGTCGCGATGAACCTTTGATCTCTGGAGTCATCAAGCGGAGGCGCGGGCATCCCGGGGGATGAACCGCGCAACCACTCGAAGTCTGGATGGGGCATTCTGGAGGAGTGGGGGGTCCGCAGGCCCGAAGGTGACGGATAAGCCCCCACTGTGATCCTCAGATCTGCCCGCGTGCTAACCGTTTTCATGGGGAGCAATGGGGGTGGCTGAAGCCGCGATCTCAGCCGTGCAACAGCCATGCCCTCACAGTGAGGACATGAGCTGTCCGCGGGCACCGCATCAACACGTTGGACCCCCAGCCTGTGATGCAATACCCGCGCCCATCATCCGGAGATAGGAATCACCGCATCCAGAAACGCACAGTTAAGCGTCTTGAAAAAGACGTCGATGACTGTGTTGCTCTCTTAGGGAATCTGCCTCTTTAAATGGAAACTGCTCTTTTGTGCACACCAGCGAAACGCCCAGGGGACAGGACATCCTAGATCGACTGCTGCTGTTGCGTCTTCCCCCGCACTGGTGAGTAAAACTGTTTTCAATCATGAAATCAGGCTTGGCAGATAGCGTGTCTTCAGTCTCGTGATCGGGTCTGAAGCAACAATTCTGAAGGAGCTCCTCCGCAGCTGACTGATATAGCCCTAACGAGCTCATCAGGTTCAGCTGTGGAGCGAAGCTCCGCCAATGCAATTGGCATTTCATTGGCCCATTTTCTTATCTTCAGAAGTGATTGGTCGTCTGACAACTCCCATTGTCTGAGATTCAGACACACGTCGGAGTTCCCATATGAAGGGGAACTATTAATAACTAATTTTCTAAATGGGGAAAAAAAGTTGGTTTGTTGGTTGCACACTAAATTATCAAAACTATAGCCTATTTGTTGAGTTCATGAAGCAGATCCAGGACAGAGGCGATCAGCATCAGGTTTGGCAACTCGTTTGTGTCAAAGTGCAATATTTTTTGCTTCTTTGGTAAACATGTTGTGGGCACGTGTGGTTGCACATGTTAGCGTCCCGCGAATAACAAATATGTTGCACATCAGGGGCTGATCACACCGATCGCCTTTCAGTTCCAAAAAAATGTGAGGTACACCACACTGCCTTTATGTTGACAAGAAAACGATGCGCTGTGCACTTTTGTATGTCATTAGGAAACAACTGAATCAGCTGGCCCGTATTGTGCGCGAGTGTTGATTTGTAAAGTTATTCAGCTCTAGATAACTTGAAACAGCGACCACAGGTCTCTCCTCCATCGTTAAAGGTTCTAAAAAAAAAAAAGCTCCAATCATTTCTCTAAATCATTCTGATAAAAAAAACTAAACAAAAAACATCAGTTCTCTATTAAATACAAATCTGGTCTATTTTATTTGCTGTATAGGCTAAGATATAGGTTAAAACATTTTGATAAGCTGTCGGACAAGGGCCGGTCTACAGCCTGTGCGTCTTGGGCCAGGGCCGGGCTCGGGCTTAGATTTAAGACCCGTGCAGGGCTCTATGCAGTGGGAATAGGTATAGGAATTGGAATAGACATGCGGTGGGTATAAATCACTGTAAAAAGTAAAGGTGCTTCAAATACCCTGTTGAGTACTCAAGGTGTAACACAGGGAGTGACACTGACAACTGAGATGCGGATCCATATGCAGGTTTAATGGAGATGTCAGGTAAGCAATGGTCAATAGGTGCAAACAGATGTATATAGACAGTTCAGAAACGTGGTCGAAAACAGGCAAGAAGCCAGAAGGCTGGCGGCAGGCAGGGATGAACAGATAGCAAGGCAAAGGTACAAACATGGGAAAACAAGACCAAGGAAATGCATTGAAATGTCACTAGAAGTAAACAAGACTCAGCCACAGTGAGTGTTTCTGTGCAGTTTAAATAGTCTGTGAATCAGTGGTGAGTAGCTTCAGCTGGGAGTCTCTAATCAGTGGTGACTTGGAGCAGGTGAGTGTGTGTGTTGCATGACTGGGGATGTAGTTCATAAAATGGCGGATTTGTAGTTCTTATGTGATATGTGTGTGTACCAGCGATCTCTGGATGTTAGATCGCTGGTGATCATGACACAAGGAAGTTCAAAATATATTTTAAGTGCCTCAAAGCTCTTTCTCTCAAAAAGGGGTTTCTTGAGGAACCACTGACAGTCGTTACAGTACTTGCAGGATCCTTTTGCAGTAATTGGGATCCTTCAAGCACTTTTTGTCAATACTGAGGTTCTGGAGTCACTGTTTCCTTACACTAAGACTTCAGAGCACTTTAAAAGTTATTAGAGGAACTCCAATTCCAAATAAGAGTTACTGTAAGATCTGTAAACTTATATAATGGTTCCTGGTGGATCTATCTTCCAAAAAGAGTTTTTGTGACAATTAAATAGGACAATTGTAGAGACCAGAAAATGAGATGCACGTTCATTTACTTAATATTTTCTTACTTTGTACTTTTAGAATGTTATGAAATTGGGTGTGGGTTTTTTGCCTCTTATTTGTGGCACTCACTGTGTATACATAAGAATATCATTGATTAGAGTGTAAATGTTTACTTTCTTGCGTTTAGGAGACTGACCGGGAAATTGTGAAAAAATATAAAAACGTAAAAGTAATTTTGGAGGGTAAAATACACAGTCACATCAGAGGGAAAAAAGAGACAAAAACGTGCACAGACATGTACAATTATGAAAATGATCATTATTACGGGACTAATTAAATTTTCTGTCACTTGACCACTAGACCCTTGAATTTTGACATTTAAAACAATAATAATAATAACAATAACTGCTGCAATGATAACAACAACATTAATAATAGTAATAATACTTATTATTATAATAAGCTATTGTTATAATCATTATTAATACTATAAAAATACAAACACAGTCCTCCAAAGTCCACTCATAAAACGTATTTAAGAACATCCACATAAACCCTGAAATTGTTCAGTATTCTATCTCCAACAGCCATTTGAGTCACCTGAAATGTAAATGAATTGGATATAAATTAAAGAAATTCATACTTAATTTAACATACAATATTATGTAAAAATCATCCAGTGATGTAACACTGAACTGATAACATTAAACTTTTAACCTTTTAAGTGTCTAAAATCACTAACTTATTTTCTCATTTGCTTATTTCTGATGTATCCATAGTAGGTGTAAATCCTTGTGACAGATATGGACTAGAAAATTAAAGTTTGCTGTATCAAATCCAGGTAGCAGCAGGATGTTTGGCATGAGCAATAGGGCTCTCTTCCACTTTCAATACCCACAAATAAGGTGCCCCTAAGAAAGGCACATAACCCTATGTCATTATAATTGATGTAAAGTATTGATTCAAGTCGAAATATTTTATTTTGTCACTTAACCTAAAGTTTCCATGCATTTACCGGTGTCTTTGCGGATGCTTGAGTGACATAATTCTTGTTGTTATGATTTCTGCGGCCTTATGGGCACAACTTTAGGACTTTAGTGACTTATGAAGCCTGATTGAGACGGTCCAACGCACTTCACCTGTAAAGCAGATTATCATTTCTGGACAGCTTTCTACTTACTGCTGTGGACATGGAAGGTTCAGTAGACTTTTTTTCTCTGAATGAATGGCTATTAACATGGTGTGAAGAACAAAATCAGCTGTTTATTAACAACTGGAATCTTTTCTGGGATCGTCCCTGGCTTTCCCATGCTGATGGGTTGCACCCCAGCAGTGCTGGAGCTGAATTCCTGTCGGACAACATCTCCAGGATGCTTCGTTCTGTTTGACTAGTAAGTGAAAATTCACATTTTAGCCATATAGACTCTTGTTAGTCCCACTTAAATCACAGTAATGCATATCTGGCTAACTCCATAGAAATTGTGTCTGTTCCTCATATTATTCGATCAAGAAGTAAATTTACTATGTGTTCTAGAAAAAAACTATAAAGAATCAAACCAGAAAAATGGCAAATAAGTCAAAATACCTTTTCGGTCTTCTAAGCGTCAGACCACGTGCACCTAAAGCACTTATTGTAAATGAATTAATAACAGACAATAATTTTAATGCACTAATGATCCTAATCTTAATGTCTTAATGAAACCTGGCTTTAACATAATGACTACAGTATATTAGTTTAAACGAAGCCACGTTGCACCAGTGCTATGAAAATAAACTTTAATTTAATTGAATTAATATATTTATTATTAGATGACGCAACATAGTGCTTGGGTAATACATTTAAAATTAAAAGTTGTTCAATAAAAATAATATTTCTAATGTGTCCACCAAATTATAGGTTTTTACAGAGTAGTGAGTTAGTTAATACCACCTCCCAAATAAACATAGTTTAAAGTAAATTTAAGTTTTGTCATCATTTACCCACCCTTAATTTGTTCCAAACCTGTTTAATTTTCTTTCTTTAGTTGAGTGCAAAACATTATATTTTGATTAAAGCTGAAAATCTTTACCCGTTATAATAAATTATAACCATTATAACAAAATTATGGAAGACAGTGGTTATAGGTTTTCTGTTTTCAGTTCAACAGATGAAACTCAAACAGGATTGGAACAAATGAAGGTTGAGTAAATAATGACAGAATAAAATTTTCTGGGTGAACTGTCTCTTTAAAGTGGAAGTGAAACACTCAGTCAAGTTTACATTGTTTTGTAAATTGATTTCCACGTTGATGAAAATATATTAAACAAACTCCATTAATGTGATCATTATTGAAGAAAATGCCATGTTTTACTGTAGCTTTTAGAGCTAGATTTCAGCTATTTTGGAATATTGCTGTGTCTGACGTCACGGGGTTGGTTCCGTTCCCTCAGCTGAACAGATACAGTGGAAGTAATGGACTGAACACGGAGACTGGAAAGCCTAATTTAACCCAATACATGAAGTTGAAGATGTGCATTACAGAGCTGGTGCAAATACAAGCATTACATTTATGTCTAAAACATAAAAATACATTTATACATTTTATATTTTTCTTTTATTACTGATCGTTTGATGTGCTTTGGTCCACTCTCTGTATTTCGATGCCTGAGTGACTTCACATCGCAGGCTTTTTTGTCCATATTCAATGTTGAAAGATAATTTTAATCGTTGCATTATTCTCATTGTAAATCCCCTCGTCAGGCAGCGCTGCACCAGTGTGAGAGAGTGGACCAAAGCACATCAAAGGAACAGTATTCGTAAAAAAGAAAAATAGAAAACATATAAATATTTTTTTATATATTAGACACAAGTTTGATCCTTATATTTACACTAACTTTGCGATGCACATCCACAACTTTACGCATTGGGTTAAATTAGGCTTTCCAGTCTTTTTCCAGTCCAATTAGGCTGTTCAGTCCATTACTTCCACTGTATCTGTTCAGCTGAGGGAACGGAACCAACCCTGTGACGTCAGACACAGCGATATTCCAAAATAGCTGCACCCTAGCACTAAAAACTACAGTAAAACATGCCCTTTTCTTCAAAATGTTTACATTAATCGAGCTTGTAATATATATTCTCATTAAAGTAGAAATCAATTTACAAAACAATGTGAACTTGACTGACTGCTTCATTTTCACTTTTATGCTTTAAAAAACAAGACCCACTTTATATTAAGGCACCTTAACTACAGTACTTAAAGTTAAATTAACAATATGGTCCAGTGCACTTAAGTATATGCATGTTTTACATTGTACTTAATTAATCATCTGCATGTAATTACATTTATTATTAAATTCTGTATTTCAGAGGCCATTTAAATTTAGTCCAAAACAGTATTTGACCTTCATGTATAATTTTACAATTTAAAATTTTTTACAACTCTACAAATTTTACAAGTCTACAAAATTCTCTCTTTATTTAATGTGTTTTTAATAAACTAATGGTTAATTTAAAAAAGTAATAACTACAACCTGAATATAATATTATTCTATCTATATCGGATATGCAGTAGACTCAAAATTATAGTTCATTATCTGTTTGAATGAGTGGGAAAATATGCGGGTTGCACTAAGGACGAAGTGGTCTCAGGCACAGCTTTTGTCTTGTCTTATTTCTGCTTGTGGTCAGATATTTGAGAGGTTTACATTATTTGGATTTTACCTTCATTGATATGGGCACTCTGCAAGCAGTGAGAAAAAATCCCTTTTATATATATTGAGGCAATTTCTGACTTTATTCATGTTTCCTTTTGTTATTCAGAAATGTTCTACTTGTTTTGTGAACATGTCTTGATAAGTAAAAAAAATGGCTCTGGGATTGTTGTGCATTTTCTTTGTTTTCATAACTTATTATTTTAACTACTTTTTAATTTACTTTTATAGGGACACCTCCAATGTGAAGCAGTGGACAGCTGAAGATGTTGCTGGCTGTTATTGCTAGACATTATTTAAGTTTGATTGTTTGAATTAAAATGTTTATTACATTATTAATGTGAATGTTATTGTGATGTATATTGATTAATAAAAGTGATTATTTATTGAAAATGAGTTTTTTTTTAATCTATAAACATGCAAAGATGGATAGATAGATAGATAGATAGATAGATAGATAGATAGATAGATAGAT
>CAIGQQ010004538.1:2342772-2382698 GCA_903798035.1 Danio albolineatus
CTATCCCTGCAGTTTAATGTGACACTTTAAAGTGAAACTATCCCTGCTGTTTAATTTGACACTTTAAAGAAAGTGAAATTATCCCTGCAGTTTAATTTGACGCTTTAATGTTCCTGTAAAGCCAGTCTGTGTAATTTTGAAACCAAATGATTAATATGAAAGTGAAACTGTCCCTAATTTTACACTTTTAACGTAAAGCCAATCTTTTCCTTTAGATCACATAATAAATCAGAAAGTGAAACTATCACTGCAGTTTTATTTTACGTTTAATGTAACGCCAGTCTGTGAAACTTGAAATCAAATGTTAAACCAGAAAGTGAAACTATCCATGCAGTTTAATGTGACACTTTAATCTTCTTGTTCAAATGATCAATTATTTGCTAATGCTTAATATTGTGCAATTATTATAAAGAATGTGAGAGACTTTCAATATGAAGAGACTTTCACTTTTTTAGTTTCAACCACAAAATAAATAAAATAATTTTAAAAAATAATAATAATAATCTGAAGATAATCCCTTATTGCACCTGTTACACTGGCCATTTATATTAAGAATATATATTTAAAAAAATAAACTAATGTAACTAATATGAAAAGTCGAACCTGTGTGCGTTCTGTCATTGTATCATCTGTGTCTTGTTGTTGTTTGATGTCCTCTTGCTCTCGCTTCCAAATAGCAAGCAATAGTTCTGTGCTGGTCCTTATATCGCTTCCTTGAAAGTGTTTCTTGTAGTGTAATTTTACACTTCCATCTTCCTTTAAAGCCAATCTGAGTTCCTTGAAATCACATGATTAAACAGAAAGTGAAACTATCCCGGCAGCTAATCTGTGTTCTTTGAAATCACATGATAAACCAGACAGTCTGTCCCTGCAGTCTGATTTTATATGTTTAATGTAAAGCCAGTCTGTGAAACTGCCCCTGCAGTTTAATTTGACACTTTAAGGAAACTGAATCTGTCCTTGCAGTTTAATTGTACTCTTTTAATGTAAAGCCCTCACTTTAGGTCACAAAACGGCATGAAGTTGTGTTCTAAATCATTTATTATCATCCAGAGTAACTATCACTATATGCCGGAAAAATAAGATGTATAAATGTTTAATTGTATAGTTTATTAATAATTTAAAAATCTGAAGATAATCACCTAATGCACCTTCAAATAACACTGACCATTTATATATAAAAAAATATATAATAAATATAATATTTAATCTTCCTGTAAAGTCAATCTGTGTTCCTTGAAATCAAATAAATTGTAACATTGTGTCTTAATCCAAACGGTCAAAAAATGTTTTTTGCGCCAGACCGCACACCACACACCAGCTGATTGGTGGAGAGGAGACAGAGTGATGTAGCCAATTATGTATTTACACATCTTGTATTTACACATCCGCTAAGTTTCATCTTGTATGAATCTTAACTAATACCAGAATTACTGTAGTTAGTTCAAGCTGTAGTATTGCTCAAAGACTAAAGAAACATTATCAGCATTAGTGAATGTCAAACCACCTTCTGCAGTCTTATTAATTCACCTTTATTTGTATAGCGCTTTTACAATGTAGATTGTGCCAAAGCAGCTTCACATAGAAGGTTATAGTAAATTGAAACAGTGTCAGTCCAGTTATTAGTGTTAGAGTTCAGTTCAGTTCAGTGTTGTTTAATATTCACTACTTAGAGTCCAAACACTGAAGAGTAATCCATCGATACGCAGCTCTATAGGTCCCGAACCATACGAGCCAGTGGTGACATCAGCGAGGAAAAAAACTTCACCAATTGGGGAAAGTGAAGAATTAAAAAACCTCGAGAGAAACCAGGCTCAGTTGGGCACGACCATTTCTCCTATGGCCAGACGTCTTGTGCAGAGCTGCAGTCTAGGCGCCGGAGGCTGGAGAACTCGAGGCTCGTCTGTCCTTGGAGGGTCACAGGAATCAGTCTCATGCTTGCTACTCCACCATGCACCAAGCAGCTGCTCAGGATACGGCCTGGTCCGGGATTATGGAACCGTGGTATCGTCTCGTCGCGGGTCTTGGATCGCATCCGTGGCGCTGCATAGTCTCTGGGGGCCTCGGGATGAGTATCTCCAGGTGGAAATAGTGTATATAAACGAGATGCGTGGAGCACATTCATGCATCATACCGCTATGTGATGTATTGTGTGTATGCTTTACTAAAAAGATAGGTTTTTAATCTAGTTTTGAACCGGCAGCTAGCTCTGTGCAGCTCTCACATGGTCACCAAATACACAGGGTACGCCAAGTACAGAAAATACACTTTATTACTTTATTATTTAATACAATTTATAACTCTCTTGTCAAACAAAAACAATCAATAAAAAGAAGGTAATGGCGTCAAGCTCCCTACTTTCTATGTACACATTTTTACATCCAGCAAAAAAATCCAAAAAGGGCAAAACAGTAGTCAGTTAACAGGTCAGATTTTCAAAGAGCGAGAGACTGTCACAGACTTTCCTCATAATACACAAACACCGATTCAACAATTCTCACTATCACACAATTTATTTCTACTAAAGACAACCCAGCACTAACAACCATAAGTGAGCTCAAAACAGCTAAACAGGAAGTGACAAAGAAAGAATTCATAGCCAGCCAGGAGTCCAGGCAGGATATGACATCAATTAGAACAGGGGCAGGACCAAGCCGGGGTGCTTCCTGCAGAGAAAAACAAATACACAGAACACTTCCCAAAACAAAAAGAGCAGAATTAATACACATTCTTTATCCATTTTCATTCACTGATTGAAAACTTTCACTCAACTTTTCTGTTACAGGCGGCGTCTGACACTGCTGTCCAGCTAACTGTTGCCTTAATGCCCTTAATGTGCACAAAGGCACCTAGTTAAATTGATTTCAGACTTCTGACACAACTTAATCGTGTACGACAATATAGAAAATTGATAACGGAGGCATTGTTTGCTTACTGCAATGCTAATTTCACATTAGAAATTCCATCAAAACTGGAAAACGTAGGTCAAAATCATATTCACACACAAGTTGATACCCAAGCAGCACTTTGATCTGCTATTTTGTCAGTAATGGAACACACAGGATGGTAGGATTTCTAAGGTATCGAAGGATATATCTATGCCACCTTTGAAATTCAATCAGTAAAATGAAGCAGACTTTGGATTTAGATATGCCTAGGCTTTTCTCACTTGTAGTTCTGCCTCTGAAAGCAACATTTTAGAGCAATGGACAAAGCCATGCTTCCTCTCAGGTCAGTGTGCTGTGCATTGTGGTAACTGATGCAACATTACTAATAATCTCATCAACCTAATTTTAGGGAATGTTAAAATGTACCTTATTGGCAGAACAAATAACATTTAAATTAAACTGGGCCTCAGTGCAATTCAATTGGTTTGTTAGTAGCAAGCCAAAATAGAATGAAGTGAGACCCCTTGTTCTAAGCCACATAATCAAATTATATTTATTTCAGTTTGCAATTAATTGTTTTGCATGACTTATAGACGTTGCATATGCTACGCACGTGATGTCTCTCGAGAAACGACTACTCCCCTGCCCCCTCACAATCCTAACTTAACATGAAGTGGGGGGAAAATAGCTTATTTAAGCATTCTTGATTTACATGTGAAGTCAATGTAAATATGCGATTAGACATCCTGTGGTGCAAATCGAGTGAATGACAACACCAACAGGAGCGAGCCCTACTATTGAGCATACCTGTCAACCCTCCCGTATTTCCCAGGATTCTCCCGTATTTTACAGCTCTATCCCGCTATCATCCCGTATAGGTATTTTCACGTATTTCTCCCGTATTTTCAGTCGTTCTTCGACGGGTGTCAATAAACATTAAAGAGCCGATCCTTCCTATTCGCAACCCATACCGCCGAACCACCAGGGGCCACCCCTTCTTCTTAAATGTGAATCTTTTTTGTGCTTTCGTTTTGTTTAGGCATGAAACACTTTAGAATAAACATGAAAGCGGCCGGATTCCCTTTACTTTTCATTACAGGTGCCATCGCTCATCCTATACAATCCTCAAAACAGTCATAAAGCGGTGCGTGACTGTCAGCTGACGCGCTCCATAGTGATAAATAGACGCTGTTTCCTAAACGGATTCTGTACACTCGATTAGAAGCAAAGTGAAAGTGGATACTGGGTTTTGTGTTTGTGTTTGAACAGACATATACGCATAATTAATAATAATAACATCTAAAGATGTCGATCTTGATGGGGTTTTTATTTTTTCAAACACAACTAATTTAGTCTAAAATGAGCATAAAACGTTAGGAAAGCAATCGAAAGTCGTCATTATAACGATAGATGTAAACTTCTGTTATTAATAACAGAGACAGCTGTTATTTAATGTAATCAAACAAAAAATCTAAATAAATGAGATTCATTCACTGCTCTTTATTCAGAATGTGTGAGTTATACAGTGAAGAAAAGATTATTACGATTTGATAACTTGATTCTATTTCTTTCATTCATTCATTTTCTTGTCGGCTTAGTCCCTTTATTAATCCGGGGTCGCCATTCTATTTCTTTATAATAAAAGAAATGTATTATAAATTATTTGCTAATGTATTCTATAAAATTTTATTTTGTAAATAATAATATAAAAAATTATTACTGACCGTTTAACTGATTATTTACATTGAAACAGCTCCAGAAAGACATATTTAATATGTTGTTGTTATTTTTTTTGTTTTGGAATGTGGGATGGGGGGGGGGGTTTGGTGGGTTGGAGGCTGGAAATTCCTTATTTTCACATCCCAATGTTGACAGGTATGCTATTGAGTCATGTGCTTTATTCATTTTACATGACATTTATTGCCGTATACTGAAAGCCGCAGCAGATAGTTCACCTCAGATCTTGAAAATAAAATAAACTGTTTGAAATTGAACTTTAGAAGTGAGACTCAAAACCAACACATATGAGTGACACAGCATGTACATTTAATAATGTTAAAGAGGTTTATTATGTATTAATTAGATTGTACGCCTTACCATTTTGCTGGAGTGCAGTGAGTGCACTATTCTGTGCAAAAGGCTATCTATTTAGAAAAAACAGCTCCATGCCGCACAATGGCCCAACTGCCCCTATTAGACACTCCCAGGTCCTAAGGAAAGCAAAATGAGCAGAAAAAAATAAACAGAATCCAAAAATCACATGTAATAATCAGTGGTGTAAAGTAACTAATTACAAATACTCTGCACTACTGTAATTGAGTAGTTTTTCTCAGGAAGTAAATGTGGACTTTTACTTCCCCTTGAGTACATGTTTAGTGCAGTATCGGTACCATTTTGCTAGAGTGCAGTGAGTGCACTATTCTGTGCATCTCAATGGCTGTGTTTAAATTTCTGTCATGTTTCGTCTGGTGCAAACAGCCAGTTTGCTTATCAGTGCAAATCTCCTAACGTAGTGCATTGTTAGGACACAGGGTTACAATGTAACCTGCTCACCTAATGTCTTTCATTCATTCAATTTTGGATCCACGATTCCGATAGCGGAATATGCTGCCAATTTATCCAGCATATTTTTTACACAGCAGATGCCCTTCAAGCCACAGCCCAACACTGGGAAACATTCACTCATTCACACACATACGCTACGGCCAATTTAGTGTGGCGCAAAGGGGGACTAAGCCTTTTTGTTGGTGGAAAGACCAATGCAATAACTGGCACACCACAGCCAAATTACCACTGAAAATATTGCAAATAAAGCTCGACTATGCCACCCAGTACATTACCTGTGACATGAAATGCAGATTCGTACCTCTTCTAACAAAGACAATGAGACGTGGATATGAAAAATGTATTCTTTTATTACAATTCAATTATCTTTGGACCAAAAATATTTAAAAACAGGCACATCCGCACTTAAAAATGGCACTAGTGGTGGCAAAACAGCAAACAAATAAAACTACATCCAACCAGAGGAGCTGGGGCTTACCACGGTCAGGCAGGCAAGGCACTGGGCCCAAAAATGTCCCAAATATTCACACATGCACGCTGTCAGGTTCAAAACACCATACAGTGAATTTCAATACCCACAAGTGAGCAAAAGGCTATCTATTTAGAAAAAACAGCTCCACGCCGCACAACTGCCCCTATTAGACACCCCCAGCTCCTAAGGAAAGCAAAATGAGCAGAACAAATAAACAGAATCCAAAAATCACATGTAATAATCAGTGGTGTCAAGTAACTAATTACAAATACTCTGCACTACTGTAATTCAGTAGTTTTTCTCAGGAATTGTAATATACGGAGTAGTTTTAAAAATGTCAGAATCAGAATCAGAATCAGTTTTATTGCCAAGTGTGCTTCACACACACAAGGAATTTGCTTTGGCTACAGAAGCTTCCAGTGTACATAAAGTGACAAGTGACAACACAGAATAAATATTATAAAAGACAATAGACATTAAACAGAGATGCAGTCCAACGATCTGGATGTTGAAATGTATGTACAGATTTGTTATAAATATACAGGTTATAAGGTGCTGTGTGCAAAAGAGTAAGTATTGCATTATATATTGTTATAAGGTGCTGTGTACAAATGCGTAAGGAAAAGTATTGCATTGTATATTATTATTAGGTGCTGTGTACAAGTGCGTGTGAGAAAGTATTGCACATTTCTTGCACAATAGAGAAATATTAACTGTTCATGAGGTAGATGGCCTGAGGAAAGAAACTTTTCCTGTGTCTGGCAGTTTTTGTGCTCGGTGCTCTATAGCGCCGGCCAGACGGTAACAGTTCAAACAGGAAGTGTGCTGGGTGCGAGGCGTCCAGGGTGATTTTGCGAGCCCTTTTACTCACTGTGGAAGAGTACAGTTCTTGAAGTGTAGGAAGGGTAGTGCCAGTTATTCGTTCAGCAGTCCGGACTATTCGCTGGAGTCTACGGAGGTCAGATTTGGCTGCTGAGGCGAACCAGACGGTGATTGAAGTGCAGAGGATGGACTGGATGACAGCTGAGTAGAACTGCACGAGCAGCTCCTGTGGCAGGTTGAACTTCCTCAGCTGACGGAGGAAGTACAGTCTCTGCTGGGCTTTCTTCACAATAGAGTCTATGTGAGTGTCCCACTTCAGATCCTGAGAGATGGTGGTGCCCAGGAACCTGAATGACTCCACTGCAGCCACAGTGTTGTTCATGATGGTGAGCGGGGGGAGTGCAGGGGGGTTTCTCCTGAAGTCCACTATCATCTCCACCGTTTTGAACGTGTTCAGCTCCAGATTGTTGTAACTGCACCATAAAGCTAGCCGCTCCACCTCCTGTCTGTATGCAGACTCGTCACCGTTCCGGATGAGGCCGATAACAGTAGTGTCGTCCGCAAACTTCAGGAGCTTGACGGAGGGGTCTTTTGCGGTGCAGTCGTTGGTGTACAGGGAGAAGAGCAGTGGGGAGAGAACACATCCTTGGGGGGCACCAGTACGATGGTGCGGCTGTCAGAAGTGATTTTGCCCATTCTGACTAGCTGTTGTCTATCTGTCAGAAAGCTGGTGATCCACTGACAGACAGAGCTAGGAACAGAGAGCTGGGTCAGTTTGTGCTCGAGCAGTGATGGGACGATGGTGTTAAAGGCAGAACTGAAGTCCACAAACAGAATCCTTGCATAGTTCCCTGGTTTGTCCAGATGTTGTAGGGTATAATGCAGTCCCATGTTGACTGCATCATCCACAGACCGGTTTGCTCTATAGGCAAACTGCAGGGGGTCCAGCAAAGGTCTGGTGATGTCTTTCAGATATGCTAGAACCAGTCTTTCAAATGACTTCATGACCACAGATGTTAAGGCGACAGGTCTGTAGTCGTTGAGTCCGGTGATCTTTTGTTTCTTCTGGATTGGGATGATGGTGGAGCGTTTGAAGCAGGATGGAACTATGCGCTGTTCCAATGATCTGTTGAAGATCTGCGAGAAAATGGGGGCCAGCTGGTCAGCACAGGTTCTCAGACAGGCTGGTGAGACACCGTCTGGGCCTGGCGCTTTCCTTCTCTTCTGTTTACTGAAGACCTGACGCACATTATCCTCACTGATCTGAAGATCAGGGGGGGAGAGGGAGATGGCTGTAGGTGTTGATGGCTGTGTATAAAGATGGTCAGGGCGGTTTTGGCTGGAGGTGGGTAGAGGTGTTGATGGCTGTGTAGAGGGTGTCTGGTGGTCGAAGGTGTCGAATCTGCAGTAGAACGTGTTCAGGTCATTAGCGAGAAGTTTACTGCCATCGATACTGGGGGGGATGCCTTGTAATTTGTGATGGTTCGCAGACCAGTCCACACTGATGCAGGGTCGTTAGCAGAAAACTGGTTTTCCAGCTTTTTTGCATAGTTCTTTTTAGCCAGACCAATCTGCTTTGTTAAAGTGTTCCTGGTCTTGTTGTAGAGAATCCTGTCCCCACTCCTGTAGGCATCCTCTTTGACCTGACGAAGCTGTCTAAGTTTTGGTGTGAACCATGGTTTATCATTGTTAAATGATAAGTAGGTCCTGGTAGGGATGCATAACTCCTCACAGAAACTAATGTATGATGTTACGGTCTCTGTGAGCTCGTCCAGGTCAGTGGCTGCCGCTTCAAAAACACTCCAGTCAGTGCATTCAAAACAAGCTTGTAAGACCTGCTCTGTGTCGTTGGTCCATCTCTTAACAGTCCTTAATACTGGCTTAGTAGTTTTAAGTTTTTGCCTGTAAGTTGGTATAAGATGAACCAGGCAGTGATCAGAGAGTCCTAGAGCTGCTCTGGCCACGGAGCGATATGCATCTTTTATTGTTGTGTAGCAATGGTCCAGAATGTTATTGTCTCTGGTAGGGCATGTAATGTGCTGTCTGAATTTGGGCAGCTCATGTGTGAGTTTTGCCTGGTTAAAGTCCCCAAGAATGATAAAAACAGAGTCTGGGTGTTTTTGTTCTGTCTCTGTGATTAGATCAGCCAGCAGTGAAAGAGCAGTACTCACGGTCGCGTGCGGTGGGATGTAAACACTGGTCAGGATAAACGAGGAAAACTCCTGCGGCGAGTAGAACGGCTTGCAGTTAATGAGAAGCACTTCCACGTCAGGACAGCACATCTTCTTTAACACAGTTACATCCGTACACCACCTCCTGTTGATGTAAAAGCATGTCCCTCCACCGCGCGTTTTCCCCGTTGCCTCCGTGTCGCGATCTGCTCTGTACAGCTGGAAGTCCGGTAGTTGTAGTGCGCTGTCCGGAATGGCTTCGTTTAGCCAGGTTTCTGTGAAGCACAGCGCAGCAGAGTTGTTAAAGTCCTTATTTATGCGTGTGAGCAGAAGTAATTCCTCCATTTTGTTAGGTAGAGAGCGTAGATTCGCGAGATGTATGCTAGGAAGCGGCATTCTGAAACCGCGCAGTCTGTTTTTGATGAGCGCGCCGGCTCGCTTTCCCCGCCCGCGCGTCTTGTACCGTTTCCATAGAGACGCCGCGCCGCCGAGGACAACGCTCTGCAAAACGCCGGAGAAGTCAAGAACCGGCTGGTGATCAATTGGTGTGCACTGCAGAATGTTCAGCAGCTCATCCCTGGTATAACTGATCATGTTGGATGAACACAAAACAGGAAAAACAAACAAAAACATTGCAACAGCTGGGGAGCTTCGCACCGAGGCTGCCATTCTCGGCGCCTTCACGTGCAGAAGTCCAAAATGTGGACTTTTACTTCCCCTTGAGTACATGTGTAGTGCAGTATCGGTACTTTTACTTCACTACTTTCCTTCAACCTGCAGTCACTACTTTATTTCTTTCTTGTCTATGGTCATTGTCAAAAGTAGAAAGATCAGTCCTGTGATTCCTGTCTAAATAAATCCCACATAGAAAGTAAATCACATCATACTGAACAACCTCAAGACATGGGCGCTTTATAAACGCAGCAAACCTTTGGGGAACATTAAAAATGTCCAAGAAGATGTCCAAAATCTGCACACGCAATGATCCAGAGACTGTTTATAGACTGCATGTCACTGAAAATGATGGATGTCGACTGCATAATGACTGAAATCACCAAACAGCCTTAAACAATCACTAAAAGGAATGAATGAAGAATGGAAGGATGGGCCAAATAAAAGGAAGGACTGAACAAGGAATGGAAGGAAGGATTGAAGAACCAAATAAATGAAGGAAGGATTCAAGGAAGAACTGAACAAACTAACAAAGAAGGAACGAAAGAACAAACAAATGAACAAATGACCTAATGAAGGAAGGGAAAAAAATATGAAAGACAGAATGAGCAATCAAATGAAGGGAGGAAAGAAGGAAGGACCAAACGAATGAAGGAAGAATTCAAGAAAGGACTGAACAAAACTAAGGAAAGAAGGAAGGAATGAACAAACGAATGAATAAACAAAATGACCTAATGTAGGATAGAACAAAAATATGAACGAACGAAGGAAGGAAGGAGGGAACCATCGAATGAATGAAGGAAGGAGGGAACAAACAAATAATTTAAAGAAGGTTGGAAGGAACAGACGAAAATAGGAAGATCCCTAAATACACCACATGTTGTTTGTGCAGGGATGTGTAAACGTAACGTTCTGTAAACACATCAACTTTTCTACAGTGTAATACTCACTACTCACTGCTCTTGAGTACTTTTAAAAGGTCTACTCTTTACTCATACTTTGAGTAATATTTACTACAGATACTTTTACTCTACTTGCACTACACTTTTGGGCAAGTAATGGTACTTTTACTTGAGTATGATTTTTCAGTACTCTTTCCACCTCTGCTATTAATAAATGGGCTCACAGAGACATCAAGAATTATAAACTACCAGAGAGAGCAGCTGCCAGCCACCAGTGAGCATGGAGGCGACAGGCCCCAGCTAATCACAAATAGTGTACATTTAAAAGTTAAATCAAGCATAAGGCTGCAAACTTAGAGCAGGAAAAAAGCACCACAAATGCGACATGTAAAGCTAAGCTTAAGCAAAGCAACACTTAATAACAAAACAAAATACAACCATTGAAGCAACACAATTAAACAAACAGTTCACATAAGACAACAGTTCAGCGTAAAGAAAAGCAAAACATACCCAAAAAAGAAACAAAACAAATATCAAAGAGAAACAAAACGGGCAGCAAAACAAACATGTAAAAGCTGCTAAATAATTATTCTAAAGAAGCTAAACAAAATCAAAACAAACATCATAAAGAAACAAAACAACAGCATCCAGCACGTGCCAAAGCAGGAAAAGACGCTCAAGATGCAATTCAATTTATATCTATGGTAAAACAGAGCAAATTCAACCTACATACCTTTCAAGTATAGTTGATTCCAATCGTTCAACATGCACGAGATGTATAAGGCGTAGCGCTCTACTTACCGAACGGGAAGACAGCAGTCACGGGAGCGCACAGAAATGTCAACAAATGTCATGAGGAAAAGTACAGCAATGTGAAGTGTGATTCCATAAAGCTCACAATGGCCCAAAGCAGCCACTGTACAGTGCAACAGGAACCGAACAGACACCAGTCTTCCAAAGTAAAACTAAACCCAAAACATGCTTTAAGGAAAGAGAAAGGGCTTAAAGGGCACCTTTGATGAAAAATCTACTTTTTAAGCTGTTTGGACAGACATATGTGTAGGTATAGTGTATAGACCGTCATTTTGGGGTGATATAAACACACCCAGTCCTTTTTTTTTTTCAATTTAACAACATGAAAACAGTGGACCGATTGGAGCGGTTTTGAGACCGACCGCAACTTTACGTAGGAGTGCGGTCCCCCCGCCCACCCATATTGATTGACGCGTTACCATATCCTCAGTTTGTTGTTTCACGTCCGCCATTTGATTACTGTGAGTTGAAGCGATGTCACCAAAGGAACACCCTTGCGCTGTTTTTGGATGCAAGGCTCAACACTAGAGCCTTCATCGTCTTCCTGGAAATGAGCAACAGAGGCTTAAGTGGCTAAGTTTTATCTTTAACAATCAGGTGCCTGAAAACGTACCTAAACTGTCGTATGTTTGCGCTAACCATTTTAGCACAGACTGCTTTGAGAATGCGGGACAATTCCACTCGGGATTCGCGAATAAATAGTTTTTGAAAAATGGATCAGTTCCAACAATCCGCGATCCTTTTTGCATATAAATCATACCAATGCAGTGTTTATCTTAGAGGATATCTTTATGTCTTGTCTGTATTTGTTTGTAGAACTCTGATATGGCGAACTTTATCAAACGCATTACTGAGGATGCATGCATCGTCACATAGCGGCTGTAAAAATGTACAAAGACATAAATGATTTTGTAACTCTGACACATTCTGGCTCATTCGGATTATTGATCCTTCAACAGTCGTCTCTGCTTGTTCTGTGTCCGAGTCCGGGTCGTACATGTTATGGCTGGTAGTGACGATGACAACGGTGTGAGGATTCAAGTGCAGTTTTTAATGAAAAATATAGCAGCAGTCAAACAGATATATCGGGGAAATCCAGAATCATAGTCAAAAAACAGGCAGACGGTCAAAATGGCTGGCAGCAAGCAAGGATAGTCAAACAGCAAGACTAGGATCAAAAACACAGAAAAACAGGAACAAAGGAAACGCGTTGTAAGTCACTATAACAGAGATCAATACTCAGCAACAACTGTGAGTGTGTGTGCTGCTTATGTAGTGTGTGTAATCAGTTCCAGACAGTCCTCCGGTGGTGTGTGTGTGCAATCAGTCGTGATCAGGAACAGGAGTGTGTGTGTGTTGCATGGCTGGTATTGTAGTCCTTGAACATGGCTGATTGTAGTTCACGGAAGTGTGTGTGTGTGTGAACCAGCGATCTCTGACAGTGGAGATCGCTGGTGATCGTGACAGTACATGTACGGCTGAATGCTTCTCTCTGTCTGCCTGTCTGTTGCTGTACACAAAGCAGGGGCACTCTTGGCTCCGCCCTCTTGTTAATATTGGCGGGAAGTCGAAACTAATTATCATGTGAAGCAACACACCCCTAAAACAGCGACCTGTGTACACGCCCCCAAAATTACACTTTTAACACATTATAATAAAACAATCTGAATTGTGTTTTGATCTGAACCTAGACTGGTACACTCAGAACAACCACAGTAGTGATATAAAATCTTAAAAAAGGGTTAATGTATGTGCCCTTTAAACAACGACTACATACCAGATGCACGGCAGCGACACACCCACCCTATTCTCGGATGGCCTTTTATACACCTCTTAACAATCTTTAGTTGGTAATTGGCTGTGCACAACTGTTTAATGCATAACATCAGCTACACTAGCTTATTCAATTCCCCTATAGCGCATGTGTTTGGACTGTGGGGGAAACCGGAGCACCCGGAGGAAACCCACGCCAACACGGGGAGAACATGCAAAGTTCACACAGAAATGCCAACTGACCCAGCCGGGGCTCAAACTAGTGACCTTCTTGCTGTGAGGTGATCGTGCTACCCACTGCGCCAATCTGAATCTCATTTCAGAGGCGGCAACAGTCTACCGGAGGTCACATTTCGGTCACAGACAGATGCTTTGAGAGCCGTTCTGACTGAATGAATGAAATTTGCTGTTTTCTACCAAGCTACCCCAGGGTACTGAAATATAATTGGCTAAACTGGCATTGGGTGGGGCAAGGGAACGAAAACAGGGACAGACGTTCCGGCACTTAATGCACATTTTTAAAGCAGAATATCTGACTTCAGCATAGTTTTTTTAGATAAACAAGAATGTCACTCAGCATGTTTCTTAAATATCTGCAAACATATTATGGTATTTTTATGCTTTAGAACGGTGTTTCTTAACTGGTGGGTTGCGACCCAAAAGTGGGTCGCTGGAACGTTTTTAGTGGGTCACGGAGTGTGTGTACAACATAAATTTTTAACTTATTTTGCTTATACCAGACTTTTATTTTGAAATGCGCACGTTTTTACTTTGTACCCAGCTAACAAATTTAGGTTGTGAGAACGTTCTCATAACGTTATCTGTAACGTTCCGAGAATGTTGAAATGTCGAGTTTGCTTAATGTTGCTAGAATTTTTTATGGGCAGCATAACGTCCTTACAACGTTTTCAAAACCAAGAACTTTGTTACGAGAACGTTTTTTAATGAACATTGTGAAAACGTTCATCAAGTATAAATAACATCCTAAAGACGTTTCCAAGAACTTTGTTATAAGAGCGTTTTTCATCAACATTATGAGAACGTTCATCAAGTACAAATAACGTCCTGAAGACGTTTCCAAGAACTTTGTTCTAACAACATTTTTTTTAACAACGTTACAAGAACGTTAATAACGGTATGAAAACATTCTAAAACTGTTTTATTGGTAACGTTCTGTGCTAACATTTCTACAACTTTTAAAGAATGTTAGCGAATGTTCAGGGAACGTTCCCTGTTAGCTGGGTAATAATTCTATAGGTTGATACATTTTGTCAAATGACAGCAATAAAAAATTGTTTATTTGTAAGTCTTGGTGATTTTCCCATGATTTATCTGTCACTACTTATGTTAACAAATAAATACAAATTAATTAATTATAATTCCTAAAATTATAATATAGTTCCTAAAAATTTGGGTCGCGGCTTGATGACCATGTAAAAATGTGGGTCCCATGACCAAACTAGTTGAGAATCACTGCTTTTAGAAGATTCCAAAACTTACATATAGCGCCTTTAAGTACAATTAATAAAATTAATCAATTATTTTATACATATTCAGGAGTTAAGCCTCCTCTCCTTTATTTACCATTACTTTTAAAAGTGAATGGCCCTGCCAACTTGTGAATCAATGAGTTCTTTTGTGTTTTAATTTTGAAAGCATTTGTTTTAAGATGTTGATAGACAATGATATCCTGCTAGTGCAGTTTAGCCAGCTGCACAGCATATCAAAACACAATTACAAAACTTCTAGCCTCTTAAAGCACTTACCAGGAAACAGGTTGATTATTTTATTGCCAGTCTTACTGCCTCTAACGAATTTCTGCTTGAGAAAAAATATTAATTGGTGAAGAACGAAAATTTACTTTGGAAATCTTCATTCACGAAATTTAAACATTGAAAACGTTTTCCCCCTTTTTTGATATTGCTAGGACTCTCAGAGAAAAATGGATTTACCACCTGATCATTGTTTTTGCCCTCTTTGTAGAGAAATCTTCAAGGATCCTGTTGTTATTTCATGTGGTCACAGTGTGTGCAAGGAGTGTCTTCAAACATTCTGGAGAACCAACATAACTCTGGAGTGTCCTGTTTGCAGGAGAAGATCCTCAACTTCTCATCCTCCAATTAATATTGCGTTAAAAATCCTGTGTGATTCATTGATTGAGAGGCGTTCATCGGAGACGTTCTGTAGTTTACACCATGAGAGACTTCAACTCTTCTGTCTGGACGACAAACAGCCTGTGTGTTTAGTGTGCAGAGACTCCAAACAACACGACAATCACAGATTCAGACCCATCGGAGAAGTGGTTTCTTCATACAAGGTAAGACAAGTGTCTCTTGTTTCATATGAAAGAGCAAGTCATAAACATCGATATCATCAAATATCAAAATGCTCGTGCACAACTTCAGTTTTCTCTTCTGTTCATTTTATATCACATATATGGCCACGTCAATGTATTCCCTATTATATGTTTTTATTTTATTTAATTCTAGGAGGAGCTCAGATCAGCACTGAAGTCCTTACAGGGAAGACGTATACATAAAGAAAGCGTTAAAGTGAAGTTTGAGAAAACAGTTCAAGACATTACGGTGAGAATAATACACATTTTTTACAGACCAGGGGTGGATTTGCAGACTGGCAACTATTAGGAAAGAACTACAAGAATAGGTGTTAACACATCAGAACTTTCCCTTTGTGCAAAATAAATATATGCTGTGTTTCCTGCTTCCTTCCTCTCAGAAAACACACGCTGAGGTCCTTTGAGGAATCTCGTATGATCATGACATTGCTATATAATTTTATATTTTTGTATAGTGCACAGATAACAATAAATCTAAATTAGTTTGAATTTTGAAGAATAGATAGACAGAAACTATTTTGAAAACAGATCATTCTCAGTGCTTTGATATTTTGGAATGTCTTTCTAACGCTGTCGACTTGTACAAAGGGGTCTATTACTCTTAATCGTGATGCCCTAAATGTGATTTGCATGTCTGTCACAGTTCCTGGTAGCCCTGTCTGGTGGACAGACACTTGCTAGAACGCCTATTTTAATGCTCTTTAGTTCTTAGGTTTCATCGCTCTCAAACCCAACCATGTCAGCTGTAGTCTCATGGATTACCCTGTCATAGCCACCAGTCCTGTGTCAGCACTCAAAAAAGGCTGCCGGATTTAATATTAAAAGCAAAATATACAGAATATTGGATGGACAGTATTTCAAATAATAACAAATAACTGAAAACAAAACAAAAATATATATATTGAAATGCATTCCTCCTGCAGTTTCTTTGGGACACTATAATTTCCTTTGTTTTACTTTTGGTTTGCTCCCAACATTGTGATGAAAATAATTTCACAACGTTTATGCTGGATATTTGTCATCTTGTTTGTTTAAATTTTCAAAATTCCTTCATAATGAAGGCTGTCTCTGGCAAAAAAAAAGACAAAGGCAATTATTATTGTTACAATACTTCGGTCATACCCACCAGATATGGATTCGGCAGTACAGCTATTTTGTTTCTGACAAGTTGAGCATTCCCCTTTAGGACCACACTCAGGATGTTACTCAAATCTCCCAGATTTTGTACTTAACTCATTTTTTTCTTTGTGAAGTTTAGTTATAAACTAATTGCGAGAGGAGCGTGTGCTTATGATTGACACGGCTGGCCCAGAGTCAAGCTAATGCACGATCCACCAGTTAGCACTGTTGCCTCACATCAAGAATGCCTCTGGTTCGGGCCACACCCAGCCAGTTGACATTTCTGTTCAGAGTTCATGTTCTCCCCATGCTTGTGTGGGTTTTCCCCGGGTCCTCCGGTTTCCTCCCACAGTCCGAAACATGAGACATAAGTAAACTGACTTAAACAAAATACCACCATACCCAAATTCCACCAGCAGCATACCCTCATAGCAATTTATAAGCAGCAGGAGGGCGGGGGGTTCTCGAGATCTACCTCAGCTCAAACTCCCCTCTCGCCCTGCAAACGGGAGGGAGCCCCGGGCTCGAGGATCTTATGAGCTCAGGGCTCTCTCCCGGGACAGCATGCCAAACAAGCTTATTACCAATCATCAGCTAAGTGTGAACTCTTGAATATGGACTTAACGAACCAGTAAAGTCTGTGATGGTTCTCGGGGGTCACTCTGTCAGTTTCCAAAACAGCAAATCCTCCTCCATTTCTGGTGAGGTGAAGCAGCAGACTTCCAAACATTTTTATGAGGGAGGTACCAAAAACCTGCCAAGCACAGAGGCAGGTGGGCATGCACACATTGAGCTCGGCGCATCTGCATTTCTAGCGCCCATTGCTTCCACGGCTTGGGCTCCCAATATGCCACCGCCAGTCTGCCAGCTACCAAAATGGCTGCCGCCACTCCTTAAGCACCCAAAATGGCTACTCTTAATCCACAGCTACTCTGTCATCAGCTCACAAAATGACCACCTGTCCTGAATCTCTCCATCATGGTTTCTAATCCTGAGCTTCAAGAATTGCTTGAGCTGCCACTGCTGTCATCAGTGCTTTTACCGCCAAAGCTCGCAGAACTGCCACCTCCAAAAGTCCCTGAACTGCCAGAGCGGCCGCGGCTGAATTCATGAAATTCCAAAACAAAAGTTGTCTGAATCATTAGCCGCTCATTTATTGACAGTTTACAAATACATCTGGAGTTAAAAGTAATTCTGCCCCCTTGTGGTGATACTGCAAGACAGCATATTATCTAAATGATGTGTGGGGTGACACATAATAGGTACTTTTATAAGCAAGTTGCTGGTCATTTGAAAGTGCTTGATATTTAATAGGAAGCCAGTGCGGTGTTGGCAGGTCTGGGCTGAAATATTCAGACTTTTTGTTTCTTGGATAGATTTTTCATTTCAGTTTTATTAAATATAAGGGTCAGCGCGGTGGCCCAGTGAGTAGCGCTATCACCTCACAGCAAGGTCAATAGTTCGAGCCTCAGCTGGGTCAGTTGGCATTTCTGTGTGAAGTTTTTTTGGACCCCACTGTCCAAAGACATGCGCTTTAGGTGAATTGGGTAAGCTGAATTGTCCATAGTGTATGGGTTTTTCCCAGGTGATGGGTTGCAACTGGAAGGGCATCCGCTGCATGAAACATATGCTGGATAAGTTGGCGGTTCATTCCGCTGTGGCGACCCCTGATTAATAAAGAAAATGAATGAATGAATGAATGGCAATTTTACATTTTTATTGAATTATTTATTTGTTTGTTTAATTTTAAACTCCCCCAACATGGTCAAAAATAATGTCTGCAAGAGCACCCGTACTAAAGCTAAAATCATTTCACAAAATTATAAGTAACAATATTATTAATCAAAATAACTATTTAAGCTTTAAATACACAGGTTTGTTTACAGTCTCAAGCCGATCACACAGAGCTTCAGATTAAACAAGAGTTTAAGAAGCTTCATCAGTTTCTCCAAGATGAAGAAGCAGCGACAATCACTGCACTGAGGGAGGAAGAGGAGCAGAAGAAGCAGATCATAAGGGAGAAGCTGGAGGAGATGAACACACACATCTCAGCTCTTTCACACACGATCAAAGACACGGAGGAGATGCTGAAAGCCAATGACGTCTGCTTTCTAAAGGTCTGATCTCAGATCAGTGAGTGATTGATTGATGATGGATTGAGCTCTTGATGATCAGTTGTGTGTTTGTTCTGCAGGAGTTTCCAGTCTCGATGGAAAGGTGAGTGATCTGCTGGTGTCTCTGCTCTCTCTGCTTCTGAAGCCAAAGCCACTGCAGTTCTGACTCCTGAATGTTCTTCCAGAGTCCAGATCTCACAGCCGGATCCACAGATGCCTTCAGGAGCTTTGATTCATGTGTCTCGCTACTTGGGGAACCTGCCGTTCAAAGTCTGGGAGAAGATGCAGAACACCGTCCACTACAGTCAGTGTCTACATCTCTGCTAAAAGACATGCACCAGAGATGACATATTAAATATTTATTGGTTTTGTAATGGTATTGTATGTGTTGTAGTGTAATTGTACCTCATATTTTTGGTACTGAACAAACGCACAACGTAAAGTATCTTTTGTATGAAATGTATTTTAAAAAGCGTTTCTCAATTTGTGCAGAATACCTTTATATTATTATACAGTCATACATTGTGAACATATCTGAAAAATAATGAAAAATAACTGCAGGAAAGCTGTGTGAGTAAACATGAAGAAAGTTAATGCTCATAAACAGTGTTGGGTAAGTCTATTACAAATTACTGACTTCTACTGAAAAAATTGTAATCTGATTACATTACTAATTACTTGATGTTAAAAAGTAATCAGATTACTAATTACTTAACTTTGAAACTACTTTTAAAACATGTAAAATACACCTATAAATATTCAAAATGTACTGCAGCTCATCCAGTAATTTAATATTTACTAAAAAAAAAACATTACAATGGGTTGATCACAGCAGCTTGACATATTCAGAAGACTTAAGAGTTTGCACAAAACTTAAAATTCTCTCTTCATTCACTTTTTCCAATCCTGTTTGTTTTTTTTGTTTGTTTTTAACACAAAAGAAGACATTTAGAAAAAAACTGGATGCCTGTAACCATTGACATCCATAGTATGCTAAAGCACTGCAGTGTTTGGCTGTATTGTGTTTGTCTGAGGTAATTATTTTACCGAAATGTGTATATTCAATACAAAATATGAAGCTGATCGGTCAGTTCTTGTCCCGTGACTCCCGTGGTTTTCCTGGTGAACATTGGAAATGCGAGCGTGCGCAATATGCGCTCCCAATATGCACAAATGCTCAAAAGATGAGATTCAAGAGTTCACACTTAGCTGATGATTAATTATAAAGCTTGTTTGGCATGCTGTCCCGGGAGAGAGCCCTGAGCTCATAAGATCCTCGAGCCCAGGGCTCCCTCCCGTTCGCAAGGCGAGAGGAGAGTTTGAGCTCAGGTAGATCTCGAGAACTCCCCAAGATGCCTTAAAAAGGCTGGGGACAGCAGCCGCGTATTGAAGAACTCCCCAAAAGGCAATAAAGGATGAAGCCATAACCGGCTGCTGAATGGAAAGTGTTAGAAAAAAGATGGTACCAAGGAGGGTTTGCAGGCGCAAGGATGGAACTGGTGCAGAGTGTGAAAGGTTTAGGTTAGACTGGTTGCTACAACTGAAGAGGTGTGTTAGCAGCCTGTGTTGCGAATGCTGTGTGTGCTCCCGTAGCAGTGTTTGACTGCCATGACCAGACAGGAGAGTGAGACAGATGTAATAATTTGAATGCGTGATGTATGATCTCTGCTAGAGAGACTCTTAAATGACTGTGATGAATGTCAGGATAAGCTCAGCGGAGCGTCTCTGCTGCTACAGAGGTGTGATAGGATTTTTAAGCTAAGCGGAGCATCTCTACAGTTGCAGAGGTGCAATGGAAGTCAGTGGTGCAGAGGGGAATTTAAGCTAAGCGGAGCATATCTACAGTTGCAGAGATGCAATGGAGATCAGTGGTGCAGAGGGGAATTTAAGCTAAGCATAGCATCTCTACAGTTGCAGAGGTGCAATGGAAGTCAGTGGTGCAGAGGGGAATTTAAGCTAAGCATAGCATCTCTACAGTTGCAGAGGTGCAATGGAAGTCAGTGGTGCAGAGGGGAATTTAAGCTAAGCGTAGCATCTCTACAGTTGCAGAGGTGCTATGGAAATCAGTGGTGCAAAGGTGCAGATAAGAATTTTAGCTGAGTGGAGCATCTCTACAGTTGCAGAGGTGCAATGGAAGTCAGCGGTGTAGAGAAGAATTGAGAAAAGCAGTGCATCTCTGCAGTTGCGGAGGTGCAAATGGAAGTCAGTGGTGCAGAGGAGAATTTAAGCCAAGCAGGGCATCTCTACAGTTGCAGAGGTGCAATGGAAGTCAATAATAACAGGTAAATACGCTACCGTGTAGGCGTTTAAACTGCTGTGGCTGTGATGTGGAGTGTGTCAGTATGTTAAATGGAAGTGTATGTAAGCTCAGGCAGAGCATCACTGCTGTGGCAATGGTGCAGAGGGGAAATGGAGCTCAGCGGAGCGTCACTGCTGCAGCAGTGGAGCAGAGGGGAAATGAAGCTCAGCGGAGCGTCTCTGCTGCTGCAGAGGTGCGGTGGCAGTCAATATTGGAAGGCAAGTACGCTTCCGCGGAGGCGTTTTAGCTGCTGGCAGTGGTGGGTAGTTTGTCCGTAGTGAATGGCTAAATGGAGATGTGTGTGAGGTCAGGCAGAGCGTCACTGCTGCGGCAGTGTTTAGGGGGGAGAATAATGCTCGGCAGAGCGTTTCTGCTGTTGCAGAGGTGTAGTGGTAGTCAATATTGGAGCGTTATGGGTGCTCCCGCAGGAATGTTAAATACCATCCAATAGTGATGTGTAGAGATGAAGTGAATAAGGGTTCAGTTAGGGCGTCACTGCAGTTGCAGTGGTGTTATTGGTGAGTGTACCTCAGCTATGTAGAGATGAAGCGAATAAGGGCTTAGCTAGAGCATCACTACGATGCAGTGGTGCTGTGGGTGAGAGTAGCTCAGCGAAACGTCTCTGCTGTTGCAGAGGTGTAGTGGGACAGTATGGAGGCAATGTGTGCTCCCACAGAAGCATTTACTGCTGTATTAGTGCAGGGAAGCATGATGATAGTGGTATTTGGAATTGTAAGCGTATATGAGCTAGTTTAGAACGTTGCTGCTGCAGCAACTGAAACTACAGGCACCCCCTAGATGAGTCGGAGCTGTTGTGAATGAGAGTGAATAGAAGTATGGGATAGTTCAAGTTTGGAGGGAAAAAAAGTTAAGGACGAAAGGTGGTGAATGGATGTGGAGTGTAATGAGTTGGATGAGGGTCAGTTTCGGAAAAACAAGAGAAAAATCAGAAATGAAATTAAACATGGTACATGTACAGCAGATATAATGAATTGTTTTAGCTGGTATCCATGAGAGGCGTCTTAATAGAGGCATTGGCAACTGTGAATGGAAGTGCCTTTGTTAATGCATGATATAATAGCTTGTTGTCACGATGTGCAAGAATTGTAGAGGTTGGCCTTCGTTCCCCTGCAAGATGGCAGATGGGTGGAGAGCTGGGGACATTGGCTAGTTGACCTGGAAGAACCTCTTGAAGGCTGAGCAGGTGAAGTGTTGGCGGAGTGAAGTTTTAAACACCTTATTGATATAGAATTGTTTTAAAGCAAAATGTATCTAATGCAGAGTCGATAGATGGAACATCACTCCATTTGTCAGAAACGTGCTTCTCCCACTCATAGCAGTCAAGCGGAAAGTTTGTTTCCTTGCATTTTATTGATTATTATTATTATTATTATTATTATTATATTTATTTTTTTATTTATATATTTTAACTATATATAAATATATCAATTGCCATCAAACCCTGAACTTTTGTCTTGACTGATAAACGCGTTTGTTGCAGAAGTTTTGGCCCCAACGGCCTTCCATAGTTGCAGACGTTTTGGCCCCAACGGCCTTCCATAGACTGAATGCGCTTCCGCGACAGGTTTGGATGATGACGTTGCATCTCGTGGATGTTTATCGGCGTGTTGATATGTTGTGGACTAGGTTTTTGGATTGGATTGCCTGGACGCTTGCAGTCAAACTATTTCAACTGCTAGGATGCCATGGATTTGTGGACAGGCGGAGGCCTAAAAGCCGAGTACATTATTCTAGTCATGCAAGTCTCTTCTTTCAAAGATGTATTGAATGTTTAGTTGTTAGTGAGTAGCTGTATTTGCGAGACTTCCCCTTATAGAGTGCGATGTATGTTATCGCGGGTGAACCGCTGGGAGAGCGGTGAAGATTCGGCTTCATTATAATGGCTTAAATTGCTGGCGTCTTGAGAGTTTAGATGGAGTTTGAGGACGGTGATCGAGTTGTGGACTGTGGTCTTGCTGGGTTGAAGACGCGGCGGATGCGTTGTGTGATGCAATTTGAAGAGGAAGGTTTTGATGATGATGATGATGATGTTGTTGTTGGTTTTTGAAGTAGTTGTTTTGGAGGTGATAGCAGTAGCTGGCTGAAACGGAGCGTTCTTCAAAACGAAGATGGCTGTGATATGGAACTTAGGGTATATATAGTGGCTTAGGACTCATCTGATTGGTGAATCATAAATTGGATAATGCAGGACCAGCTGCGATCATCTGCACGTGATCCTCTCGAAATTAGTTTATAAAACTTCACTATGTGAATGGCCCCATAAGCAGCTACACTTCTCTTCACATTCAGAAGTTACCTTTGCTCCCGATCCTGCACTAAAATCCAATTTAGCTTGTTTAGGGTGAGTTGGGCCACCCTGTTTTTGGGTGCCAGTGTCTTCCTTGTTGACGAGAATTGTCGTAGAACGCTTTCTGTTTAAGTGCTTGAACAAGTTGCTGGTCAAGTTAAAAGCAGTCAAAGGTTCTTTAGAGACTGGACATAGACTGCATTTCACAGCAATATTTTTGTTCTTACACTCAATGAAGTCAAAGTGATGTCTGTATTTGCACTTGAAGAAGCAACTGCTCTCGTCAGCAATCATTTCAGCTCGCGTTCTGCCGCAATTTAAAAGCGCATGCTTACCCAGCCAGCAATGACATGTGGGGCCCAGATGAGGGCTTCATGGACGGCAAATGTGGGCCCCATTATGGGCTTGCACCCGAGATCCACATTGGGGCTAGCCGTGGAAGCCCAGACGTACTAAAAGTGGGACCTGTAAGGGTACTGCATGGGTCCTAACTGGGCAATTCATCCCAAACCTATTGAGTGGTTTAAAATGGGTTTGCACCTGGGATTCACATGGGGCCAGCCGTGGATGCCCAGATGGGTTTTAAGTGGGATCTTTAAGGGTCTTTTGTGGGTCTTAACCGGGCAATTCTTGAAAGATCCATTTGGGCCCCACCTGCTTAAAGGGTTTAAAATGGGCTTGTACCCTTGATCCACACGGAGGCCAGCCATGGATGCTCAAATGGGTTTTAAGTGAGGTCTGTAAGGGTCTTATGTGGGTCTTAACTGGGCAATACATGTCAGACCCATTTAGGCACCACCAGTCTGAAGGGGTTTAAAGTGGGCTTGCACCCGTGATCCACTTCGGGGCCAGCTGTGATTGCCCAGATGGGCTTTTAGGGGGACCTGTAAAGGGTCTTAACTGGGTAATTCCTGTCAGACCCATTTGGCCCCCACCTGCCTAAAGGGTTTTAAAGTGGGCTTGCACCAGGATTCAACCATGAATGCCCATATTGGCTTAAAGTGGGCTCTGTTAGCATCTTATGTTGGTCCTAACTGGGCAATTCATGCAAGGCCTATTTAAGCCCAAGCATGCCAAATGGTTTAAGGAAACAATCTAAGAAAAATTAAAAAGGAAGAGGAAAGACAAGACACTTGATGCTTTGAACTGCAAGAAATATATTAAATTGAACAACAAAAATTATATATGCATATGTGCATTCCCACTTCAAACCCATGCCCACTTGGCCAGAATCAGAATCAGTTTCATTGCCAAGTGTGCTTCACACACAAGGAATTTGCTTTGGCTACAGAAGTTTCCAGTGTACATAAAGTGACAAGTGACAACACAGAATGAATATTAAAAAAAAGACGACGATAGACATTAAACAGATGCAGTCAGTCCAACGATCTGGATGTTGAAATGTATGTACAGATTGTTATAAATATACAGGTTATAAGGTGCTGTGTACAAATGCATAAGTATTGCATTGTATGTTGTCATAAGGTGCTGTGTACAAATGCGTAAGGAGAAGTATTGCATTGTATATTGTTATAAGGTTATAAGGTGCTGTGTACAGATGCATAAGAAGTATTGCAATGTATATTATTATAAGGTGCTGTGTACAAGTGTGTATCAGAGAGTATTGCACGTTTATTGCACAATAGGATAAATATTAACTGTTCATGAGGTAGATGGCCTGAGGAAAGAAACTTTTCCTGTGTCTGGCTGTTTTTGTGCTCGGTGCTCTGTTGCGCCGGCCAGATGGTAACAGTTCAAACAGGAAGTGTGCTGGGTGCGAGGCGTCCAGGGTGATTTTGCGAGCCCTTTTACTCACTGTGGAAGAGTACAGTTCTTGAAGTGTAGGAAGGGTAGTGCCAGTGATTCGTTCAGCAGTCCGGACTATTCGCTGTAGTCTACAGAGGTCAGATTTGGCTGCTGAACCAAACCAGACGGTGATTGAAGTATGCCATGCAGGACCCATATATGTCCTCCCAGATCCAACTCATGCACACTTGGCCCATGCAGGTCTCTTATGGTGCCCATGTAATTAGCTTATATGGGCTTCCTATGAAGGACTCGTACTACAAAACCTACATGGGACCCGCTGATTTCCCCCTGCCAAAGCCCATACACAAACAGTTCCCATGGAACTGTAATCATATTACATGTTTGAAATGTAATTGGATACATTATTGCATTCTTCAAAAATGTAATTAAAATACAGTAACGCATAACTGTGGTACACGTAACACCCACCTCTGTTCATAAAGGTGTTAATATAAAATATAATTAAATCTTTGAAAAAAGCCAAAGCACATTTACAGCATAAACTGCATGACGTTTTTTGCAGATGGGTTGCAGCAGCATTGACAGATTTGGATTGCCCAGATTTAAAAAGAAATAATTCAGAAGAAAATAAGAAGTAGTTTTATGCTGTGCATTTTCCACAGTACAGAAAATAAAGTGAAGCATGACTTCAAAACAAAGGCATCATCTGTTTCATTAAATCATATTTATTGTGTAATTTTTGAGTCATCATATATCCTATTTTAGCATTAGGTCCGATTAACCTAATTTGTTTTGTTTTTTTTCAGCTCCTGTGATTCTGGATCCAAACACTGCAAATCGACAACTCAGACTGTCTGATGATCTGACCAGTGTGAGGAAAAGTAGCTATAGAAGTGTTCCTGATAATCCAGAAAGATTTGACAGTTTTTACTGTGTTCTGGGTTCAGAGAGTTTTAACTCAGGAAAACACTGCTGGGATGTGCAGGTTAAAGAGAGTCCATCCTGGGGTCTTGGAGTAACTACAGCATCAAACAAAAGAAAGGGTAATGATTTTTACAAAACTGGTGTCTGGGGTGTGCTGTATGCACTGTCTGTAGAGTCTGGCTTTACTGTTGAACAGAAGCTTGAGCGTGTGAGAGTTGATCTGAACTATGACAGAGGAACAGTGTCTTTCTCTGATCCTCTAACAAACACACATCTACACACAATCACAACCACCTTCACTGAGTCTGTTTTCCCATTCTTTGATAGTATTGACCCTCTGAAGATCTTACCTATCAAAAAGTTATAAGCAGGGCAAAACTGAATCCGCGAAAAATAAACGAAAAATTAAATGAATAATAAATATGCAGATTTTTGTGGAGTGATTATGAAAGTTTAATATAGTTCAAGATTAAAGTAGTGAGTAGGGTGGAGCCGAGAACGAGGGCAGTGACGCAAGTATTAACCACTGTCACCTGTGTGCCACACCCGTCTCGAGTATCATGGAGCCACACTGGAAACTTAAAAGGAGAGACAGCAGTTAAGACGAGAGAGGACAAGACCTGGAGCTTATGCCTGGTTTTTGCTTTCAGTTTGGCATTAGCCAGCCATGTGGGACTGCCGCTGGCCATTTGTTTTGTGTTTAATTTCCTATTAAAATCATTGCAAGTTTGTTGGTTCTCCACCTCCTTCTTCCAATGTCCAGGGAGCTATCAACTTCATTACAGTTTTGCCAATACCCAGGAGAAGGAGGGATATGTTGATATGTTGCTCGCTGAGAGGGAGAGCAAGTGCTTGGGAGTTAACCCCAGCAGGGGAGAAGCCAGTTTGTCTGCTGCATAGTTTCAGGGCAGCTAAAAAGCTACTGAAGGAGCAGTCTGCATACTGCAATATCACTGCATGGGGAGAACAGGGTACGGGGGACTTATCACTGGCTGGAAGAGACCCAATGAAAGCCACTGCTAACTACCATAAGACAGAGCCTGCTGCTGTGACTGAATGCATAGGGACCTGGCATGTGAGTTGACGCCCTCTACTCCTTATCAACTATGTTGCCCACTCTCAAATATTCATACATAGGGTCGTGCAAGGTTGCTAGGAAGCAAAGCAAAAGACCAGAGCTGCATTGTACCTCCTAAATTCAAGGTTCAACCACAGGCTGGATTCTCTTCTCCATTACACTGATATAGACTTTTCCAGGGAGGCTGAGAAGTGTGATCCCCCTATAGTTAAATATAACCCCCTCTGGTCACCTTCTTAAAACCAACCACCACCCCAGTCCAATTGACCAGTCTACAGGCACTGTCCCCAATCTCAATGCAATGTTGTAGATGCGTGTCAACCAAGACAGTCCTACCCCATCCAGAGACAGGCACTTAGGCCAGATCTCATCCATCTAAACTGTCTTGCCAGTTGCCACTGTGGAGCTTGCAAACTGCCTCTTCAGCTTGGGGGATGGGTGATCGCCTGTCTCTGCTTCTTCAATAGAAGGTGTATCAATGGGATTGAGGTGATCCTCTAAGTATTCCTTCCACCATCCAACAGCATCCCCAGTCGAGGTCAACAGCTCCCCATTTCCAATGTAAACAGTGTCATGTCGAACTGCTTCCCTTTCCTAAGGTGCTGAACGGTTTGTCAGAATCTCTTTAAATGCAGACCAGTAGTCCTCTTCCATGGTCTCCCCAAACTCTTCCAAGGCCAAAGTGTTTGCTTTCACAAGCACCCAGGCTCCAGCATGGCCTTTTGGTACACATCAGCTGCCTCAGGAGTCCTACAAGCCAAAAAATAAATAAACGGCAGACAGGGCGACACGGTGGTGCAGTAGGTAGTGCTGTCGCCTCACAGCAAGAAGGTCGCTGGTTTGAGCCTCGGCTGGATCAGTTGGCATTTCTGTGTGGAGTTTGCATGTTCTCCCCGTGGTTGCGTGGGTTTCCTCCGGGTGCTCCGGTTTCCCCCACAGTCCAAAGACATGCGGTACAGGTGAATTGGGAAAGCTAAATTGTCCGTAGTGTATGTGTGAGAATGTATGGATGTTTCCCAGAGATGGTTTGCGGCTTGAAGGGCATCCGCTGCGTAAAACAAAATGCTGGATAAGTTGTGGTTCAATCTGACCATACCCTGTACAAATGAGTGGGCAGAGCTACAGAATCAGGCAGTGATTTTCGTTTTCTTTCTTTTTTTGGAGGGGGGGGGTTGGAGACAATCTAGGATCTGATATTTGCTGGGCCTGTTGTCAATAAAAGCTTTTTATTTCAGTAACAAGGATGATTTCAGCTTTGATACATACAGCATATGATTTTTTTTTTATGCAATGACCTCTTATATGTCAAGCTCAAGTAAAGGCTGATTTCTTAAAGTATGACCCCTTTAATGCCTAGTTACATGTAATGTGCCTTCCGGCCCTTGGGGGAGCTGTGCATGTTGTAAGTGTCTCAGTAGGGGAGTACGCTCTTTTTCACATGAGTGAAGCTGTCATTTACTCAAGAATTCTATTTTCTTGTTAAACACTGAGGAGGGTTATCTTCTGTTTAATTTCTTTAATCATCATAAATTCTCTAGCCATCCATGTTAATGCAAGAAATACATTCTTAAGGTGTTTAGAAGTGTGACATTATTTTGATGTGTTGTTTTTTGTTTTAGATTATTGCATTTCCTATCCGGGGCAGATCATATTTTATATTATGTTGTGTTTTAGATTTGTTTGTGTATTTTATGCTTTCATTCTTCATATTTTGGATACATCTGACATTTACTTTTGTCTATTAAATGTTGTAGTTTATCTTCTCAATGTTAAAGCTAGTATGTGAATTGTGAGTTTACTATTAAATTAGCTGCAGCCTGACCCACATGATTTGCTATCACAGTGTGTTATATATTGTAACGGACATGGTTCTATTTCCTTCTGAAAAGCTGTATATTTTTTGAATTGGAAAAGAGTATTAAAAGAAATCTTGCATAAAGAATGCAACTTTATATATTAATGTATGAATACGTGCTAATCAATGTTAGTGATGTTTGGTCTTAGTATTTTTAATTGCTAGGTCAGTCTGAAATTGGTATGGAAAATACACTGAATGTCAGTATTGTATTGTATTGACTTTGAATGTGGCGTGGTTGTTGGAGCCAGACGAGCTGGTCTGAGTATCAGAAGCTTCTGATCTACTGGGATTTAAAATATCCAGTGAGCAGCAGTTCTGAGGGTGCAAATGCCTTGTTGATGCCAGAGGTCAGAGAAGAATGGCCAGACTGGTTCCAGCTGATAGAAAGGCAACAGTAACTTAAATAACCACTCGTTACAACAGAGGTCTACAGAAGAGCATCTCTGAACACACATGTCCAACCTTGAGGCAGATGGGCTACAGCAGCAGAAGACCACATCGGGTGCCACTCCTGTCAGCTAAGAACAGGAAACTGAGGCTACAATTCACACAGGCTCAACAAAATAGGACAATAGAAAATTGGGCCTATTAGTACCAATTGAGCATCGTGTCAACACCACAGCCTACCTAAGTATTGTTGCTGACCATGTCCATCCCTTTATGACCACAGTGTACCCATCTTCTGATGGCTACTTCCAGCAGGATAATGCACTCCGTCATAAAGCATGAATCATCTCAGACTGGTTTCTTGAACATGACAATGAGTTCACTGTGCTCAAATGGCCTCCACAGTCACCAGAACTCAATCCAATAGAGCACCTTTGGGATGTCATGGAACTGGAGATTCACATCATGGATGTGCAGCCGACAAATCTGCAGCAACTGCGTGATGCTATCAGGTCAATATAGACCAAAATCTCTGAGGAATATTTCCAGTACCTTGTTGAATCTCTGCCACGAAGGATTAAGGCAGTTCTGAAGGCAAAAGTGGGTCTTACCCGGTACTAGTTAAGCATACCTAATAAAGTGGCCGGTGAGAGTACAGCTGGAATATGTCGTAGGGTTCGGTGCTCACACAGTGCAGAAGTATACGTTGGGGACAGGTTACCTTTAGCAATACAAGTAAAACTCATGCATCCTACAAATTGTAAAGAATTTCATAGTTGGAGTGTGATCAGCCTTGAAAGATGCTTGCTTCTCGTTAATATTACTCTATCACTCATTTTAATTATTTAGATAACATGCTATTTGTCAAGTCTGAACAGCTTTGGCCCTCTCTGCAAAGTTCAGCTCCAACCTGAATGAAACTAACCTGTCTGTGGACTTTACAAAGCCCTGAAAACCTTATTAAAAGTTTTCTTTAGCTTGTTTTATTCTAGGATTTGCAGAATTATGTTTAAAATAGTTTCAGTTTAAGTTCATTTTGTACGTGTTTTGTTAAAACTTAACCTGATCTCCTGATGTTGTTTGACCTGTTTTATCACACACCTAAAGTAGATGCTCCGCCTTTTACAGTTCTGACCAGGAAGAGACTGATTTACTATTCCTGCTTTCTGTCACACTGACTCTCTTCATTTCAGTACTAGATTTAAAAGATCAGAGATCAGTGGAGAATGAAGACAATCACAACAAATACTTTTTAAGAAGCATTTTAGAGATGTTTATTTCTGAATAGGCAGCAGATCTTTGTGAGTCATTTTTAACACGTGATTCAGAAAGTGAAAGTAAGGTTCAGATTTCTGGAGCTCAAACTGTGGAAATGGCTTCACTCAATGTTTCTGCAGAAGATCTTTCTTGTCCCGTGTGCTGTGAAATCTTCAGGAATCCTGTTCTTTTGTCTTGTAGTCACAGTTTCTGTAAAGAGTGTCTTCAACAGTTCTGGAGAGCCAAGAAAACTCAGGAGTGTCCTGTTTGCAGAAAATCTTCAAGAGATGATCCTCCGAATAATCTTATATTAAAAAACCTGTGTGAGTTGTTCCTGAAGGAGAGAAATGAGAGATGTTCATCAGGATCTGAGGAGATCTGCAGTTTACACAGTGAGAAACTCAAACTCTTCTGTCTGGAGGACAAGCAGCCTGTGTGTTTAGTGTGCAGAGACTCCAAACAACATGACGATCACAAATTCAGACCCATCAGTGAAGTGGTTTCTTCATATAAGGTAAGACAATAGAAGTATCGGTCATAAACACGAATATCGGTTAAATGAGATATCATTCTTCTTCACAGAAGAGCTTTAGTTTGTCAACATTAATACAACATTTACACTTTATATTATGTGTCCTTAACTAATGTGTGCTTACACTGAAAATAATAATACCTGTTTTTACATTGAACCTTTGATTAAAAACCTTCATGCAATTACACGGTTCACCATCCCTTACCCCTTAACCCACCCATAACTAGGGCCAGACTGAATTTGCGGACATTTTTTGCTATTTCTGCACAGAATTTTGCTAAAAATCTGCAGATTTACGCAGAATGATTTTAGGATCATCATAACTCAAAAATTAATATATAAAATAAAAAGTAATACCTTTTTAACTTTTATTTATTGTTTACATTGTGAATCCAATTAGATCCACTTTATTTGGTAAACAAAGCAAGTCTCTTATATAAAATCTCTACTAAAAGACAGAAAATATTACTTAACAAACTGTGTTGTAAATAAATCATAATTGTCAATATTATCACTGAAAATAATAAAAAAAACTGAATAAATATACATTTACACCAGTAAATAAACAGAATCAATGATGGGCTAAAAATCTGCGGAATTCTGCACATGCAGATTCTGTGTAGGCCTACCCATAACCCATACCACCACACCTTTCCCTAACCTTACCCCTATCCCACCTCAAGAGCACCGGATGTGTTCTGCAAGACATTTTGAAAACAGTAAGTACATAGTATTTACAACCTCAAATCAGAAAACCTTGGCACAGTATGGAAAACGCAAATAAAAAAGGAAATTAGTGTTTTCTAAATGTACTTTAACATGCATTTTATTACAGACAATACAACAAACATTATTTAATGTGTTCCACATGATTTTTATTGTTTTGCTATTGTGTTTTTTTATTTTTTATTTTGCTTTGTTTTCAAAATACATATTTTAATTGGGTTCTTGCAACACATTTTTTAAAAAGTTGGAACATTAAAGCATTTAGCACTTTGTAATGTTGCCATTTCTTTTCACAACACTTAAAAAAGACTGAATTAGCAATTAAGTGTTTCAGGTCTAATTTTGTCCCATTGTTCCTGCAAACAAGTATTAAGGTGGGCAACAGTTCAGGGTCTTCGTTGTCACATTTTGTGCTTTAAAATGCACCACACATTCTTAATTGGAGACAGGTCTGGACTGCAGGCAGTCCAGTCAAGTACCTGTATCCTTTTCCTCCGCAGCCAGGACTTTGTTAAAACATGCATGGGTATCCCTGGCTTGCCAAGGGCACTGAAACAACCCCATACCATTAGAGACCCTGGCTTTTGGACTTGTTGCTGGTAACAGTCTGGATGATCCTTTTCTTCTTTGGTCTGGAGCACATGGTGTCTAATTCTCTCAAAAAAAAACAAAAAAAAAACACCTGAAATACTGATTCATCTGACCACAGTACATGTTTCCACTGTGTGATGGTCCGTCCCAGATGCCTCAAAGCCTATAAGTCGACGGAACTTCTGGACACTGTTAACATAGGGCTTCCTTTTGGCACAGGGCAGTTTTAACTGGCCTTTGTGGATGTAACTACGTATTGTGGTACTTTTTTAAAGGTTTGCCGCAGTTGTCCTGAGCCCATGTGGGGATATCGCTTATAGACCATTTCAATGTGGTCATGTCATTGGCCCATGAACATTTCCCGCTTGTTGTCAAACTATTTCATATCTGTAACAAGAGGCAATTTAAAACCCCTTAGCCAGCGCCCCGACGTGGTCGCACTGAGGCGCAATTTTTCCCACATGTCAGTGTTTATAAATAGATTACACCACAAAGAAAGAAGTAATCTGCACAAACTCATTCTAAAGCTACAACCCTCAAGCACCCACTACAGCTTGTTGCTTTTCAATGGGAGGCTTGTAAAGGATGTATTTGCTAAATTTGTGTAAGTTATACAGAAAATGCTTAATAGATATGGAGTGAATATCATAGTAAAAACAACACACACAGGCATTCATTGCAGTCCATCAGGGTTTATTTCGAAAGGTAAGAGTCCACAGAAAACATCCCATAGAGCACATTTAGTCCACTGACACAATAGTACGGATTATGGATGATTATTCGTTTGTTTATGTCACCATTTCTACCGGAGACTTGTTGTTTACCATGGTACTTACACGTGAAATCGGCGTCTTTGTAGTAAAAAGCAAGGCGATGTCATAGCTTACAGTGTTACAGATAAAATAAGACCAAAAACTAAATAAAAAGTCAAAGTTATTGTTACTAAAATCTAAACAAAGCTGCCGAGTGTTTAGCCGCTTTGCATATGCTGCAGATCTACAGCCTAGGCAGTTTTATGGCCAAGGCAGTTTTACGTCCCTGTTGTTCCTGATGCGTCCAGTAGAGGGAGGCAGCACAGTGTTATTATAAGCCTCCATAATTTTATCATCACACCAAACGCGACACAGGTATGTTAAATACTCGTTAAAAATATTGTTTAGCAAGCATGAAACTTAAACATTTTTTTATTAGATTAAGGTCGATATTAATGTATGTCAATACAATTCACATGCAGAGATAAAACTACAGCAGTGTTGTTAGTTTGGCTCAATTCTAGCCAACTACTGTATCCCAGCAAACATGTATAAGCTAGCTACATGCACTACATCCAACTTTCTTATGTAGGCAAATTTTCTTGTACTTTTTTTTGCCTGTCTTTAGCCTGCATCTTCCTGGTAAAATATTTTTGTAACTTGTTCTAATCTTTTTATTTTTAATAATTTAATATTTTTAAATAAAGTGCATTTTGCAGCAACATTAGAATGTATGTAACTATCTAAGATCTAATTACATTTTATTTATTTATTTTTAATTACAATAGAAAACAAATTACTGTATAGAAAAGGTAAAGTAATTGAGCAGTTATACTCTATCATTACGGTGTTCTCTTTAACTTGCTCTTCATAAAAGTGCATGTGTTTGTGTGTTTCTTTATTTGTTTTTAGCTGTTGGTCTACCTAAGGATATGTAAATCTCTCTCTTGAACTTGTAGAAGCTGTAAACACCCATCTTCCTTTTCTCTTTTCATATAATTCATTTTCTTGTTTTAGAAATTCCATCAAAATGGAACGATCGGAGATTAACAGCAGTAAACAAATGCAACGGGCTGTTTCCTCTACTGCTGTCCATTCTGCACTACAAACTTATACAGCCCTCACAAACTGATAAACCCTCAAAGAAAAGTAAACTGGAAACTCATCTTCAACTTCACTTTTCAAGGGCAGTCGTCCATGATTGTAACAATTTCTAAATAATTAATGAATTATATATTTATATATTGCAGTATAAATTTAATGTTAAATACAAGATTGATTTATGTGTTCGTATTTCTAAAAACAACATAATCTGTATTGTCAGTTCATGTTGCATACAAAGTACAAATACGTTGTACTGGCATTTGAAAATTGTTACTATTCTCAGCAATGGAGTGATTATTATATATTTAAAGATTTATTTAAAAATATATAATTTCTCACAGATTATATACAATACACCAGAGTGGTCTGGGATGTCAGCCATGTCTAACTATTAACTTTAAATTGAAATAAATCTAAACAAACCTTAAAAGATTTAAAATTTTATTTTATTTTGAATTTGAATTAAAAATAGCATTGCATTCAATTTCATTTAATATTTATTAATGCAATCCAGTTCTAAATGACTTTTTTATTTTATTTTTTACTCAAACTATCATAAAAAAACATAGAGAAACTCACAATTATAATTGGTCTGTATATTTTTATATATTAGCATGAACAATGTTTAAGGATTAGCTTTATTTTTCAGTGAGTGTGAAGAATTTGAAGCAATGTTTCAGCATCATCTAAAGAAGACTGGCAATCTCTAGTGATATTGTTGCAATAAATAATTGTTAAAAAAAAATAATAATCAAATGTTGTCTGGGTTTTTGTTTGTCAGGTGTGGCTAAATGGTCCTTGGAACTTTAGAAAGGACCAAATTGTTTGTCTAAAAATTCTGCAGCTGTCTGGTGGTCAATACTACAGCATTCTTATCAAAGCATTTTTTCTCTTATAATTTTGTTATTTTCAGAATGAAACTATATAATCAATACAACAAAAAGCACATATCTATATGAAAACTTATAACTAGGCTACAGTTAATCGTTACTCTATCCAACTCTGTGTGTTTTTATTTTTCCTAATTAAATAAATCTAAATTAATTTGCAATTGGGCTTTTGTATATCTGAAATATGGTGAGAGTATCAGTTGTTTGTATATTTAAACTCACTTTTTGATACATTAACTTTTAAGTATATTAATGAATATGACATTTAATAATCTGTAAGAGTTGACTTCAAATCTATTATTTAGCCATGTATTACATTTCATCCCCCTACTGGACGCATCAGGAACAACAGGGATGTAAAACTGTCTAGGTCGTAAAGCTGTCTGGGCGGTAAAACTGCCTGGATCCAAGTCTGCAGACGCCCCATATAGGAGCTGCCGATCAGTTACTTCCTACTTGGTTTGACTGACAGACAATTTAGCCAATGGCTGTATTATTTTTGCTTTATTGGGTGATGGCTGTCTTACTGCACACTTTTTGTTGCTATTGGCTCTGTGAACTGTCAATCATCACGCGATGCACCTGCCCCCTGCTGCACACCTGCTATAGTTCAAGCTAACGGCAGACAGCGGCTGTTTTGCGAAAATGAAACAAAGAAAATAGATCGTCACATTTTTGATCAGCTGAAGATAGTTTTGAGAGATTGTTTGAAGCGAAGAGGAGAATATTTCTGAGGAGAGCCGATACTTCAATGATGTGGAAGAAGACTAACTTCTGGTGTTTTCTAACAGTGAGTAGCCTATTCAGTCATGTTGCCTGTATAATATGTCAGTTGTTTGTTTCAGTTCTTCTACGTGTTTAGCCTGCATGTGTTTATAAGTGTGAATGTCTCTCTGGTAGTGATAATCTTTCAGTAATGTTTGCCATTATCACATGTTTTCTATTCATCTGAATGGCCACTGTTTATGGGATGAATTTAGTATCAATATTATTTGCGAATGCACGCGCTGTCATCCACGTGCTCTATTAATGTTGTATATGCAATTTTACATCCACAAACGAATAACTTTCCACCTGAGTCTGAATTTAAGATTTGCACAAACAAAAACATGTTCACGAAAACAAATATTATGTTTTGCATTCATACATCTTAATTTGCATGCGTGAAAAGGAAGTTTTGCATTTGCGGATCAGGTGGCGCGCGTGTGTGAATTGATTTTTTGTTTGAATCTATACTGCCAGCTTCGTTTGAATTTTGAGACTAATTTCACGCAGTTTGGCGGCAAATCCACGCGCGCGCAACTCTTGATCTGCGCGCAACTCTTGATCTGCGCGCAACTCTTGATCTGCGCGCAACTCTTGATCCACGCACAAATGTACTAATGCAGTTTAACCAGTGACCCCTAGATGCCAATCTCACCATTACAGAGCAGGCCACATCCACAGTTTTATAATGTTTTATAACCTAACGACCTGTAAAAGCCAGCGAAGTTACAAAAATGGATATCACGATGCATCAGCTGGATGAATGGCTGTATATGGGTATTCTGACACTCTGACTATGCCTGTGTGAGGTCAACATTAAACCACTAGAAAGTCAAATCTCCTTTCAGGAGCACATTATAACATTCAGTATAGGTTTAAATGGTGACGTCCTATGCTTCCATTTTTTGGGTTTATGATTGATAGAAAATTTTAAAGAAAGGTTATAAATACTTCACCCTAAGGGAATATTTCTGTCCTTACCGAAACATGTAGGAAATAGGCTTTATTTGTATCTTTCTTATTTTAATAAATGCATGCAAACACACTGTGTTGTCTTATTCTGGCAAAAACTTTCAGGGGTGGGCAAACTACATTAAAATGTATTGTATTGAAGTGCAGCATGTATATGAAGAGTTTATATGCAAAAACAGATATTATGTTTTATGTTGTGCATTGAAGAGTACATACAAGTACACAAAAAAGCATGATTTATGGAAATGACATATACAACATATACAACATACAACTCTATTAATGTCATATACAACATTAATAGAGCACGTGGATGACAGCGCGTGCATTCGCAAATAATATTGATACTAAATTCATCCCATAACTGTTAGCTAAGCTACATTATCATATGTATGTGTGGGCATCAGAGTAAAAAAAAATTTTCTACTCAAGGGGGGAAATACACTTGTTTACAACAGAATTCTAATTCTCTATTTTTGTCATGTAGCAGGACTTTGGATTTCAAGCAGCAGAAAACTCCAATAAAGATGTTCAAGCACTTCCAGTGAGCAAAACAACAATTGTAAGACTTTTTTTCTTGCATATGCACTGGACTTATTTCACACAATGTACTTGTGCTCTAATAAAACATTCATACTATATGTTTCTGCCTTTTATTTTACAATTTAAAATAAGTTGTATTTGAAAAGACTAAAATAGTTGTTAGAAACATGTGTGGTGATTAGACTGCTTCTCCCCAAACAAGGAGCAGGAGAAAATCACAAGACATGGTCTCAGAAAAATAATTCCAGAAATTTTATTTTGCATAATATTGGCATCAAATTCAAAACTTGTACTCAGAAGATGTGTGGCTTTTGACCAATTACTTTTCTGTGTTGCTTCAGGACTAATATCATATATTTGTTTATGAAATTTTAAATGTTTAGTGCAGTGCATTTTTTTTGTACATTACTTAAGCATTGATTAACTTTTTTTTTTTTTCATTTTGAGCATTATAAACTCTAGATGATGGATAATAAAGCCCAGAGTGTCTTCTTTCCAAAAATACACAAACTGTGAATGTAGACCAAATCATTCAGCATCTGTTAATGTTTTAGTTTGGGAAGGTAAGTTTTGAGAAAATGCCTCTGACTGTGAGGGAAAGGAGGACACTGATATAGTCTCGGAAAACATTTTACAGAAATCTCATTTTGCATGATATTTTAATCAAATTTGAATTATAAACTCATGAAACACTTGGCTTTCATGTCATATTTTTTCTAGGACAATACATTAATGTTTTCCTGTGTTTGTATATGGAAAAACAAATATTGAACACAATAAAAAAGATTCCTCATGATTTCATAATGTATAACTTTTAATATTTTTGAGCATGACATTCCCCCTTTTAGCACAGTAAAGCCCAAAGTGTCTTCTTTTCAGTGATACCTAGTTTGTGTTTGTAGCTTAGTGGAGACAGAAACTATTACTATTTAAAGTTAGGTAGGTGTAAATCCCCAAAAGTGAGTGCTGGCTAACAGGTCATATCTTAATGTTAAAACAGCCGTCATAACATTATTTAGCAATATGTGGACCTTCTTGGATTCTTGGAAGTTATGTAATACAGGAATTACGTTTGGACCATTGTTATTGTTTACATCCCTCAAAATGGTCTATAGATGAATGAGGATTCTTGATGCAGCGCCGCCTGAGGGATCAGAGATCGCAGTTGTTCAGCTTAGGCTTGCACCATTGTCTTTTACTCACTGAAATTCCTCAAGATTCCTTGAATCTTCTAATGATGTTCTGCACTGTTGAAGGTGAAATATCCAAATGTCTTCCTGTCTTTCTTCGAGGAACACTGTTTTTAAACATTTCAATCATTTTATCACATATTTGTTGATAAACTGGCGATCTCATGAGGAACACATTAAATAATGTTTGTTGTGTTGTCTGCAATAAAATACAGGTCAAAGTAAATTTAGAAATGACTAGATTGTGTGTGTGCATTTGTGCGTGCGTGTGTGTGTGTGCTTCATACTGTCTCAACTTTTTCTGATTTGCGGTTGTAAATTTTTGATGTAACTAGTAGTTAAGGCCACTTAATATAAAGTGGGACTGTAGATTTTAAATTCTGAATCAGTTTAGTTGGACATGTCCACATAAATACTGTAAATCACAGCTCTAAAAGACCTTGTCACAATTTTTTTCTTCACAGTAATTTGCTGTTTTATTTTAGTTTTTAATCGTTCAATTCCAGGAGGAGCTCAACACAGCACTGAAGTCTTTACAAGAGAAACTGAAACACAATGAAAAAGTTAAAGCAGAGTTTGAGAAAACAGTTCAACACATCAAGGTGAGGAACACAATCAAGAGTAATTTTTATCACAGCTGCTGGAGAATTGTTATATTTAATATTATGAATTCCAGTGAATTATTTTTGTTAACCAAAAGCATCAGTCACCTTTTTTAAAAAACATATATTTATGATGTAATTTTGAAGTGTGTTGATTATTAAAAGTGACTGTGACTTGCTTTCAGAATCAAGCCGAGCACACAGAGCGTCAGATTAAACATCAGTTTGAGAAGCTTCATCGGTTTCTCCGAGATGAAGAAGAAGCTACAATCACTGCACTGAGGGAGGAAGAGGAGCAGAAGAAGCAGATGATGAAGGAGACGCTGGAGGAGATGAACACACACATCTCAGCTCTTTCACACACGATCAAAGACACGGAGGAGATGCTGAAAGCCAATGACGTCTGCTTTCTGAAGGTCTGATCTCAGATCAGTGAGTGATTGATTGATGATGGATTGAGCTCTTGATGATCAGTTGTGTGTTTGTTCTGCAGGAGTTTCCAGTCTCGATGGAAAGGTGAGTGATCTGCTGGTGTCTCTGCTCTCTCTGCTTCTGAAGCCAAAGCCACTGCGGTTCTGACTCCTGAATGTTCTTCCAGAGTCCAGATCTCACAGCCGGATCCACAGACGCCTTCTGGAGCTTTGATTGATGTGTCTCGCTACTTGGGGAACCTGCCGTTCAGAGTCTGGAAGAAGATGCAGGACATCGTCC
>CAIGQQ010004538.1:2382708-2449703 GCA_903798035.1 Danio albolineatus
CACTGAGTCTGTCTTTCCTTTCTTTTATTGTCTTGGATTTCTGAAGATCCTCCCTGTCAGTAATCAGTGAAAGTGCACTATCCCACATACTCAAATGATTCCTCACAGAAAACAAACAATATATATACTGCTTTTATTCCAGTTAAAATAAAACAAGTAAGACTTTCTCCAGAAGAAAAAATATTATAATTACATAACAAATACATTTCACAAGATCTTGCCCTCGACTTTACAGAAAAAAAATATTTTAATTTGTGTATATGTAATAAGTCTTAGGTTCATGGCCAAAAAAAATGAATGAATTACAATTTTTTTCCCCTTTCATCGTAATCTTTTGCACTTATTAATTAAATAAACTAGTTCGAAATCTCATTATAGATGCCCTTTAATCTTCCAGTCACTGACACTTCTACGTCCCTCCAGTAGAGGGCGGTGTTGTCTTGGAAAAGCGCTGTGTGTAAACATTGGGAAGTTTATATGGTGAAGTGATTATTGCTAACGTTACCAAAGGAAAATTCAGTGCTTTTAGAGTGCTCTCGGTGAAAACTAATGCAGAGGCAGCTAAAAACATTTCTTGCACTCTTATCTTCTGCCTGAAGAAGGACACAGTTGAGGTATTGTTGGCGAAATATGAAAGACTTTGTTTATTTTGACGGTTTATGGTTCGTTGACGGGCTCTTGGCTAATTGTTGTTAGCACATATATAAGGATTTTGAACATCAGGGAATGTCCATTTCACTTGTTAGTTTTGTACATTGAGCATATAATGTATTGTTACCACTAGATTCTCTTGGTTTGCACTTCATAATACTCTAATTAAATAAAGAAACCAGGATCCTCTCTTTGCTATATTTCTTAGCTAGAGTTTTGTAATGTTGTTCAAGGAATAAATTATTCATACTTTACCACAAAAGATATCTTGATGGGTTCTGCAAATGAAGCCAATGTCCACTCCAGTGAAAAAAATTAATAAAATACACTTTCATTAATAATAATAAGACATTTTATTTATTTATAGTGTGCTTTTCTCAGACCCAAAGCACTACAAGGCAAACAGGACAAAGCAGAACAATAAAAGCAGTAGAAAAAGACCACAATAAAACAAGAAAATATGAACGATTCAGTGCAACTGGATGATTAAATTAAGAAAAGTAATCAATCTAAGTTAAAAGCAACAGTAAAAAGGTAAGTCTTGAGAAGTTTCTTAAAAGAAGAAGCATTCCTGATGCTGATGAATAGACCATTCCATAGCTGAGGCACACTGTAGGACAAAGCTCGACCACCCATGGTCTTTAGTTTACAGTGTGGCTGATACAGCAAAAGTCCAGATGAAGAATGAAGACTGTGGGTGGGAGTGCCGAGTTACCAGGTCACAGATGTAGTCAGGTGTAGGCATGGGCCAGTATAAGATTCTGACGGTATGACAACCTTGGATAAAAATATCACGATATGACAGTATTGTGTTTACTGCTCTAAAATATGTTCTTTTTAAATGTCTGAGTAAGAAACAAAACCTGTTTTCCCCCTAGAACACATTATATTTTATTTTGAGAAACATTTAAAATATTTTGGAGCAGTAAACATGTCAGGCTGAATAATTCAAGTTAATCATTGACTTCTGCGGTCTTCATTTGGTTCAAAACCACAGATTTCTTTTCAATTTACACCTAAAAACTAAAAGAAAAATGTAAATAAAAAATCTTAGCGGAAGATTTTGGCGGTATGAAAACCTTGACTTTTCCAAACCACGGTATACCTTGAAAATGGTTATCGTCCAATGCCTAGTCAGGTGCTTGCCCATGCTCTGCTTTTCGGTTGTAATATTTGGTTAGAAGTGTCATTTGGACCATTTCTGCCTTTATTGTCAGCAGAAAACTGGCCCACTTCAGTACGTTGTCCTTGACCTCTTCGAACTCTGTTGAAAGCGTTTCTTATCTGTCTTCTCATTGCTTATAGTGTTTTTTTGCTAGCATATGAGTATCCGAATATCTAAGTAAAGTTGTGTGTCTTATAATACAGTTAATATTATTAAACCATCCAGACGCTACAGTAATTAAGGTCTTTATTTTGGTCAAGTTTGCTTAAAATGAGATCGTCAGTTATATGCTAAGATTATTGTTGAGGACAGTTGGATTTATATTTCACACATTCGTTCAGTGACAACTTGCGACATGCTCCCTACACAGCATAAAGTCCAGTGTTAAATATACAGAGTGATTTTTTTGGTGTTGTTCAGTGTTAAAACCGGAGTACATTTTAATCCACGAGTGTTAAAAAGAGCATATATTTAAGAGTTGTTTTTTCAGTGTGTAACTTTTAACTCAATATGCAGTGTATTTCCCACTAGCGATGGGAAGTTCAGTTTTTTTTTTACTCGAACCGGTTGTTTCGGACAAACTAGTATGTTTTACTTAAACTTGAAACATGTCTTGTTGCATTTTAAATGCAAAGAGTTGAATTATTGAAATTATTTCTGAAAAAATTAATGAACATTTAATAAATTAAACCAATTTTCAGCATATTTGATCACTGTTATCTGTCACACCAATTGATAATATAGGAAAAAAGGTAATAAATTAACACTTTGAAGGGTAACACACACTCCAGTTCGATGTAAAAATAAACTCTTATTGTGTTCAAATGAACTCTGTGAGTAATGTACAAATTTCACACTTTAGAAAGTGTTATTTTAACACCAAAATGGAGGGAGTCAAATGTACACCCCAAACTGAGTTGAATGTACACTGATGTTTTTGCAGTGATTTTGTTTTCCATTGTACTTTGAATATTCGGTCTCAAGTCACATGTGAGTATGTCTTGAAAACAACATTGGCACTATATATTTGTATTTGTTGATGTTTGTTTCTCGCCGCTGTCGCCACTGGCTTGCTTGGTTTGGGACTTGTGGAGCTGCGCATCGATGGATTACTCTTCAGTGTTTGGACTTTCAGTAGTGAATATTAAACAACACTGAACTGAACTGAACTGAACTTCAACACTGAAAACTGGACTGACACCGTTTCAATTTACTAGAACCTCTGTATTAAGCTGCTTTGACCCAATCTACATTATAAAAGCACTATAGAAATAAACATTTTGTTGACTGAACTTGCCTACTTGTAGTTTTATGAATATTCATTTAAGCAAAATGTTTGAAAGAGATTCATTGCCAGGTAATTTGTTAAGCATTTTGATCAAATATATGATACTGTTTCCTTTCCTGATTTGTGACACCCAAAGGAGATCAGAAGCTCCTCCCTCTTACAGCTCTGACCAGGAAGAGACTTATTTGTTTTTCCTGCTTTCTGTCACACTGACTCTCTTCATTTCTTTACTCGATTTAAAAAAAAAGAATCAGAAATTAGCAGATGAGGAAGACACACACTTTTAAGAAGGATTTTAGAGACACTTGTTTCTAAACACACAGCAGATCTTTGTGATTTATTTTTTTAGAAACCGTCATAGTGAAAGTGAAAGTAAGATTCAGATTTCTGGAGCTCAAACTGTGGAAATGGCTTCACTAAATGTATGCGAAGAACTTTCATGCCCCGTGTGCTGTGAAATCTTTAAGAATCCTGTAGTTTTATCATGCAGTCACAGTGTGTGTGAAGAGTGTCTTCAACAGTTCTGGAGAACCAAGAAAACTCAGGAGTGTCCTGTTTGCAGGAGAAGATCATCAAAAGGTGAACCTCCATGTAATCTAGTGTTAAAAAACCTGTGTGAGTTGTTCCTGAAGGAGATAAATGAGAGATGTTCATCAGGATCTGAGGAGATCTGCAGTTTACACAGTGAGAAACTCAAACTCTTCTGTCTGGAGGACAAACAGCCTGCTTGTGTAGTCTGTGCTACTTCAAAACAACACGACAATCACAAATTCAGACCCATCAGTGAAGTCGCTTCTTCATATAAGGTAAGACAAGAGCCTCTTTATTCATATGTAAAGAACAGTATGGTCATAAACACTGATTGGTACTTAAACTAAATTACTACCAGTATTTCACTGCAGTTTTGGCCCATTTATATTTGAAGATAAGTTGAATATAAATAGATTTTTGTTTGAATATACAGTAAATCTAAAATCTACTTAATATTCTGGATTGCATATACTGTAGTTTGACTGTATATACACTATTGGCAAAAATCAGACTGGTTGCAACTTGTCCAATCGTGTAACATTATGAATGCAGATTTGAGTAGTTTAAAACTACAAGCCCAGATGTTATTGATAACTCAAATTTCTTTATTAAATAAGCAGGTCTTCTACAAACTGTTCTATATTTTGTGTTTACTCATACTGCCCTTCTTTATAGTACAGTACAGTAGATTTGAATTTCTGAACCAGTTAGTTAGGAGGTGTACACATAAAGTACTGTAGGAGAAATCACAGCTGATGAAGCTCCTGTGGTGTATCGCTGAACTATTTTCTCTTTAAAGTCATTTGGTGTATTAAATATTTGCAATTCCAGGAGGAGCTCAACACGGCACTGAAGTCTTTACAAGAGAAACTGAAACACAATGAAAAAGTGAAAGGAGAGTTTGAGAAAACAGTTCAACACATCAAGGTGAGAAACAGAATCAAGAGTCATTTTCATTGCATAGCAGCAGAGTATAATGAAAATTTTAATAGTTTTGGTAATAACAAGCATGGATTCTGTATCTGTTATACTATATTGAGTATCTGAGTTTATTTTGGGTATTTATGATATGATGTTTAATGATGTTAAAGTGACCGCGATTTGCTTTCAGACTCAAGCCGATCACACAGAGTGTCTGATTAAATATGAGTTTGAGAAGCTTCATCAGTTTCTCCGAGATGAAGAAGCAGCGACAATCACTGCACTGAGGGAGGAAGAGGAGCAGAAGAAGCAGATGATGAAGGAGAAGCTGGAGGAGATGAACACACACATCTCAGCTCTTTCACACACGATCAAAGACACGGAGGAGATGCTGAAAGCCAATGACGTCTGCTTTCTGAAGGTCTGATCTCAGATCAGTGAGTGATTGATTGATGATGGATTGAGCTCTTGATGATCAGTTGTGTGTTTGTTCTGCAGGAGTTTCCAGTCTCGATGGAAAGGTGAGTGATCTGCTGGTGTCTCTGCTCTCTCTGCTTCTGAAGCCAAAGCCACTGCGGTTCTGACTCCTGAATGTTCTTCCAGAGTCCAGATCTCACAGCCGGATCCACAGACGCCTTCTGGAGCTTTGATTGATGTGTCTCGCTACTTGGGGAACCTGCCGTTCAGAATCTGGGAGAAGATGCAGGACATCGTCCACTACAGTGAGTCTCGACAACATCTCTGCTCACACACAGACAGTGTTTCACTGGAGGACATATTCTAGTTTGTAGTGAAATACTGTTTTAGTTTGTTGTAAGTGATGATCATAATACACCATTGTTTCAACTGTTTATCCAGGGCCATCACATCAGCTGCTCTCAAGTATATCCATACATCTGTATTTGGATATTGTTTCTCATTTTCTTTTTATATTGTGACAGAGCAGGCCTCAGCTCGCTCTGGTGGGGAAAAAAACAGGGTTTGGGGGGGAGACCTTGATGGCACTCTGGTGCACAGTGTGTTTTATTTACAGTGCTGGCAGATGAAAAACAGTCCACAGTGAAGAATATATGCAAGAGTACAAAAACCCAAAGTACCAAAGAAACAACCAAACAGGAAAATAAACATTAAAAAGTACTACATAAACAAGTATCCACAATACATACAAAGAGGTTTGCTCGAGAGACGACTGTAAAACTCTCGCTGACTTGGTTTAGAAGCAATGTCTTTGGGTTTGACCTCTTGATTTTATAAGTCAAACTCTCGCCTTTTTTTGGGACCTATCTCTCTGCAGGTAAGTATTAGATAAGTAAAGCTTCATTTTTCAAACATAAAAACTTAACACATAATTATCATGTATACAACATTAATAAATCATCATAATCACCCCAGCCAGAAATGACATGTGGGGCTCAACATAAGATGCTTACAAAGCTCACTTTAAGCCCATATGGGCATTCACGGTTGAATCCTGGTGCAAGCCCACTTTAAACCCCTTTAGGCAGGTGGGGCCCAAATGGGTCTGACATGAATTACCCAGTTAAGACCCACATGAGACCCTTACAGATCCCACTTTAAGCCCATATAGGCATTCACGGTTGAATCCTGGTGCAAGCCCACTTTAAACCCTTTAAGCAGGTGGGCTCAAATGGGTCTTTCATGAATTGCCCGGTTAAGACCCACATAAGACCCTTACAGATCCCACTTAAAACCCATCTGGGTATCCACGGCTGGCCACCATGTGAATCCCGGGTGCAAACCCACTTTAAACCCCTTTGGGCAGGTGGGGCCCAAATGGATTTGGCATGAATTGCCCAGTTATGGCCCGTTTCCACTGAGTGGTACAGTACGGTACGGGTCACCTTTATCAGGCTTGCGTTTCCACTGCTAAAGGGTACTCTTTTGGTGGGCGTGGTGTACGACAGAAAGTTTGTCGACGTCATTTTCGCTCGAGAAAATGTCTACAGTAAAGCTGTACGGGTCGTTCACAAATCATACGAGAAGCACTTCTCACAAAACAGATGCTTTATTATACACATAAACACTGGTGTAAAAATGTCATCACTGACTGAAAATGGTCTGATTATAACTGCAGATCAATGATGCGAAATAGCCTACTGTCTGTGATTATATAAAATAAATAAATAAATGCAGCACATATGAACACATACAGCCCCACACAGTCTCCGACCAAATTACAGAAAAACTACACACAGCAGACATATATGCCTTATTTAGGTTCAAAAACAATACGAAATATAGCCCCCAGTCAGTGCAGAGCTCTCATCTGTGTCTGTAATCTTCACCAGTACATGCAGCCTCTCCGTCATTATTCTCTCGTTAGAGAGTAACTCCGTCATTTCGAGTTTATAATAGTCCAGGTTAAGAACTTTGTTATTTCAAACATTGACATGCACGTGAGTGTAAGAGACGAGCGAAACCTCACGCGCACGCGCTTATGGGCTCGTAACCCATAAAAATCTGCTCTTCTGTCGACTTTGTGGCTGTTCAAGACGACGACAAAGTTTGTTTGAGCTCGGGTCAGCCATGGCTCGTTATTATATGCTGATATTATTTCGGAGCATTGTCTCTCGGCTGTGTATTAAACATGGCGGGTCCTTTGTTTTCATTTCTGGCTTGTTGCGCAAGCAAATGACGTATCTCTGTAAGCCAATGGTGTTCAGCTGCGCGTCTAGCTTCGCCTTACAGCACGCTTTGGTACGCTTGGGACCCTTTGCAAAGGGTGACTAAAAAGTGGTCCGGTACGGTTCGGTACGCTTTTAGACAGTGCAAACGGCCTTAAAAGCGAACCGAACCATACCGTACCGTACCGTACCGTACCACTCAGTGGAAACGGGCCATAAGACCCATGCAGTACCCTTACAGGTCCCACTTTTAGTACGTCTGGGCTTCCACGGCTGGCCCCAATGTGGATCCCGTGTGCAAGCCCATAATGGGCCCCACATTTGCCGCCTATGAAGCCCTCATCTGGGCCCCACATGTCATTGTTGGCTGGGACATACACAATTAATTCCCATATTTCATTCATTCCAAACACATAATCATTTAACACATAATAAACACATATTATCCCCATTTAGATGGACTACAATACTTTCGCCCATTCCCGCCCCGGGAATGGGGTTATGCTGTGGGAAATGTGTTATGAGAGACTGTCTATGGGGTGTCACGGTGGCTCAGTGGTTAGCACTGTCGCCTCACAGCAAGAAGTTGGCTGGTTCACGTTCCGGCTGAGTCAGTTGGCATTTCTGTGTGGAGTTTGCATGTTCTCCCCGCTTAGTAAAGGGACTAAACAGAAAAGAAAATGAATGAATGAGACTGTCTGTGGGCCATTGGATCTGTGTGTGCACCCATGTTGCCAACAGCAGGACAACAAATAGTGTAATAGTGTTTGTCACATATATATGTATATTTTTATATATAATTTAATTTTATATAAAAAACACGTGAGTGGGCTTAACGAACCACAAAAAGTTACATTGCATCTACATGCCAACTAATTCTCATTAGATTATAAATAGACTGTTAGGTTGGGGTTAGGGTTGGTGTTAAGGTAAGTTGACATGTACTTGCAAAGTTTCTTATAGTGAGTTAAATGTTGAATGTCAGTATCAACAGATTTTAAGCAGACAGTCTACTAATTCTCAAATGGACCATTAAAATAAAGTGTTACTCTAGCACTTAATTCTCTGAGCACCAACAGTTTGTATAATCAGCATTTGTTGTGTGTATTGCCTCTTCACGTTGAATCACTGAATGCCTCATCAACTGTAAGTGGCTTTGGATAAAAGCATCTGCTAAATGACTAAATGTAAATTTCTTCATCTCAGAACAGAATAAACTGTAAAAGTGCAAAGATATTTGAGGCTCCATTTGTGGTTCTTCTGACTGAAACACTGAGCCTCAAATATTAGATCTTTATGATGTAATCTTAAGAAACCTACAGTAAATATAAATGTAGATTAATCAAAGACTGTTCATTACGAAGGTGTTATTGATGTCTCTGGAGTTCATTAAGAAAATAAATACTTTAATTCTATCCTCAGAGAGCTGCTTTAGAGGATTTTAATGAATTGTTTTTGTAAAAGTATCTATAAAAGAGCAGCATTTATCAGAAGAGCATTCAGTTTATCACAACCAAGCGGCAACCTCCCGCTCTCTCTCGTGAAGCTAATACGGAAGTAACTGAAACTGCAATTCATCTAAATTTCGCTAGTCCTGACTCCATAATAGAGCACATTTCTAACGAGCCCACTGTTAAAATGACCAATTTTACAGCATAAAAAAAGATGTTTACAGCCTGGTAAAAAGAGCGATTTTGGTTCATATCGCTAATATCACCCTTCATGACAACTGTGATGGGGTGAATTCATTCATAACTCAACCGTTTCATTTTTATTAAGTTATTTTAAGTCTGCATAATTAAGGGCGTGGACACTTAAGCTAGGTCTTGCTGGTCGCCGTCACGTCACCTCAGCTGATTCCGGCTGATTAGCTGCTGAACTCCACATATACGTCATATTTTTGTGTTGTTTTATGTGACTTTACACAGTCAGTTGCCTATTGGGATTATTTCCTACAATTATCAAATGTTATGGCATGCTGTGTGCACTTAATTGTGCTCACAAACCATTCACGTGGCCTCCATCTCCCAGGTGAGTGAAATTATACACTTATAGACCTTATCTATAAATGTATTTGTTTAATTTAAGATAATTTATCATTTATAATGTTCTTTAAAACTGTAAATCACTCCAGAATCTGACAGATCATCTGAAACAGTCATCTGAAGCGTTGTCCTACAGTGTTATGCCTGGATTTCATCAATAGCCTCGCAACACAGACTATGGCCCAATCCCAATTCTACCCCTTAGCCCTTCCCCTTCCCCCTACCCCTCGTTTTGCGCGTTCACGTCAAGGGATAGGGGTGTCCCAATTCTCTTTAGCTTAAAGGTGTAGGGCTAAGGGCAAGGGGTATACACCCCTTCGAACGAAGATTTTTCAGGACCACACTTAAAACGGAGGGGTAAGAACATTTCCCAGAATGCACCTGGCACAGCGGCAGGATAGCTGAACCCGAAAGTAAGGAGATCCACAAATTAGGTTTTTTTTGCCATTATTATAAATTTTTACGACAAACATTTTAATATATTCATAACCGCGTTAGTCTTTTACCGTCATGCTTTAAAAAAAAAAAAAAAAAAACGCTACATTTCGCGATCAATAATCCATAATCATAACTCCAGTACAGCAGTCCAACAACATCCTGACACACGATGACACTGGAATACCCTGTCAGTAATGTCTAGTAACTGGGAATGAGCTTTTACAGTGTCTGCTATAATGTTAATATTGTTTTCGTGTGTTTACATAGATGAGTGTGGCCACTGTGTAAATACACAGTACATTTCCGAACTTATTGCCACATTAGATCGTTATGATAATATAATATACGCCTTCAGTGATTTCCTGAAGATAAACACCAAACAATATCACAACTGGAGTAACTCCAGCAGTCGTGATCCTCTGATCTCATATAAAGCAAGAGATTGCGATGACATATGATGACGTGTGCAGGTGTTGAAGTGCTGTCCAAATTCTTAGGGGGAAGTTTTGAAGCCCTTCACCTTAACCCTTGGTTGTAAGGGCCAAGGGGAAGGGGAAGGGGTAGGGGTACAAAAATAGAATTGGGATTGGGCCTATATCTAAAGTATGTGGAAGTAATTCATATTTTCCTCCTGTAGAAAAACATCATGAGAATAATGTTAAGTTGCTCAATGTACTACAACAGTGTTTTTAAAAGACTAAACACTTTATTGATATAGTAAACAACCAAGCCCATTTGGTCAGAACACAAACGAGTCGCAGGTAATGAAGTGTTAAGCGTTTCTTTCAAAGAAAAGCCCGTCTTACAAAATTCTAGCAGGCATGTGTAGCTCCTCTCACGCACCGCCTCTTTGCCCTTGTTTGGTTCCCCCCGGCTGGAGCGATGACAAAATGGCGTCGGTTGGCCACTCCCACTTGTGGCTTCATTTGCGCTCTTCAGAAACCTATGGGTGACACTACGTCCATATCTTTTCCAGCCGGGGTGACCAACCCTGCTCCTGGAGATCGACCGTCCTGCAGATTTCAGTTGCAACCCATATCAAACACACCTGCCTGTAATTATCTAGTGCTGTTCAGGTCCTTATTAATAGGCTATATGCACGGCGGCGCGTGGCGCATTTCCGGTGAAATGTAAGGCCGCCGTTCAACTTCCGCCGATCATACAGTACTGTGCTACAACAGGAGCGCGACTGAACAAAACAACTAACGTTTTGAAGAATCGTCTTGATGTTTTATGCCATTATAGCCCACTTATATATGTTTATGTCAGCTACATAAATATGACATCTAAACGTTTGAAAGTGTCATTTAAAAGACGTGAGAACAGTACTTTTAGCTACCACTGCCGTGTTCAGCAGAGTACAGCGTCAAAAATTAAACTCTTACCTCCGTTTCCACACGTTTCCAAAAGACAAAATCGTGCAGAAGAGGTGGGTTGGTAATATTCCACATGAGAATTTTACAGTAACAGAAAAAGCAAGAGTGTAGCAGACATTTCTAGTCTAGTAACCTGATCGCGGCTCGAGTGCCAACCGGATGCAGACATGTAAAGAAAGGAGGTTTTATGGCAAATAATAGTTTATTTTCATTGCCTTTAAAGTGCAACAAAAACTGAACATTAATATACATAAACATTTCTTAAGCTACTTTCTAATTGCAATTTTTTATTCAGAATAAAGACCTTTATTTTATTCACTGTACATATTAACTATTATTTACTGTATACAATTAGAAATTAACTAGTCAAAAAATGTAACATTTTGAAAAAATGTTTTATTCAGATGAACAGAAACAATAACATTGAATCAGTTGTTTTCTCAGCACGGGGCCTCTTCTGTTACTTGTGCATAGAGGTATTTGGGCAGATACGCATTTAAAGATAAATAAATAAATAAATCACCCCTCTGTTTCATGAAACTGAACACGTAATCGATCCATTTCAAACCATTGTTTATGGTTTCTGCAACTTCTGTTCCATTTGGGTGCAGGAGGGACAACAGACATTACACATTTCAGAGTAATGGACTTTCAACCAAACAAGAGCAGGAGCTAATAACTAGCAGATGATGGCATAGATTTTCTGATGGCTGTCCGCTCCAGGATGGAGTAACACGTATAATCTTCTAGCTCTGAAATCACATAACGTTACCTAGAAAACAGAAACAAGAATATTAATGGTTTTGAAGAGAGTCATTAAAGGCAGTTCACCCAAAACTAAAAATTCTATTTACCCATCCTTCACTTGTTCCAAACCTGTTTGTGTTTCTTTCTGCTGTTTAACACAAAAGAAAATATTTTCAAGAATGCTGGAAACCACTGATAGTCATAGTAGTTCTTTTTCCTACTATGGAAGTCAATGGTTACAGGTTTTCAGCTTTCTTCAAAATATCTTCTTTTGTGTTCAATATGAGACGGACACTCATAAAGGTTTAAACCACTTGAGGGAGAGTAGATATTAATATTGGATGATGAACTATCCCTTTAAGCGTATCATCAACACATTTAGAACCTTAACCATCTATATTTGGAACAGGTAAAGACCTGAACAGTTTGAGGTAGAACTGTGTGAGGTAGTGAAATGAGTTCTGCATCTGCACCAATATCATTGGGTTAAACTACACTGTAAATCATTAATTTAAACAATTTAAAATCAACTCCTATTAGTCACAATTTAAAATAAGGTTTCATTAGTTAATGTATTTGCTCACATGAACTAACAATAAACAAGACTTGTACAGCACTTAATCATAGTTAAACTAATTCACTAATGAATTAAAAGTCAAAGTCATGCTTGTTAACATTAGCTAATACATTGTGAGTTAACAAGCACAATGAAAAAGCATTTGTTCATTAACATAAAAAACGAATTAATATTGCAATAGACATTGTTGATGTTAAATTACCTAATAACACCTGCTTTGGTTCATCCTCCCTTTTAATTAGTGTTATAGATTAAATAGAAAGCATGTCATCTACACTGTTACACTGCATCTGTACTGCCCACTGTTTCAGCAACAATTCTCAGCAATAACACAGTGCTATTTGTCAATAATCATGCTTACAGGCTAAGATAACATCTGTGTTTCTGTGATTACCCGAACTGAACAGTGGTGGTCACTTTAGAACAGAAAAAAATATGAACTGGACAGAACTTCACATTTATGCTATCCTGCTCTCAGCTGGTGAAGACACTCTGATTTCTTCATAAAACCGGTAGTAATGAGCTCTCACTGAGATCTCATTCTTGCCCTGTGTTCCCTGACACTTTGAGACAGAATTACGTACACATGATATTTTTACTAACGTGATAAAGCTGCAGATGGACGCATCCTACGAATAGCATTACGTTAGCTTACATGCTAGCTGAACTTACCTTCATAATTGCACAGGTAAGATGCATAAAACTTGAAACCTTTCTCAAGTTTGCTCAGCGGTGTTGTAGTGCACATCCGGACAATCATTTGCACATTGTTGACCGCAATTCTCGCAGGCGAGTACATTTTGACGACTCTGCCACAATACTGTTTACCTCCACTTTAAATCACCCGGACCGGAAGTTGGATGGCGGCCTTAGACAAATGCGGAAGTAATGCGTGCATATAGCCTATTGGTTCAGGTGTGTTTGATCAGGGTAGGAGCTGAACTCAGCAGGAAGGTCGATCTCCAGAAACAGGGTTGAGCAACCCTCTCTGTTTTACAGTCTATGATCACAACACAAAGATCGTCATATATGTTAAAATATTTCAGTGACAGATTATTAATTACTGTATCAAAAACAACAGAGGATTTAAAAACACATTCCTTGATCTTGATTCATTGATTGATCTTGTTGGACACAGATGTTTGAATCACACGTATAGTCTGCTTACGAAACGAGTGTGTAACCAATAACACTGAGATCAGAGGAGAGTTGATCAACAGGACGAGGGTCATAATTCATAACAATCTGTGTTTGGTTCACTCATTATATGAACATGATAGTAAAAGCAGCTGTTGATTGTGTCTCTTCAGCTCCTGTGATTCTGGATCCAAACACTGCAAATCCATGTCTCGAACTGACTGATGATCTGACCAGCGTGAGGAAAAGTGTGCAAAATCAACCTGTTCCTGATAATCCTGACAGATTTGACTGTTACTTCTGTGTTCTGGGTTCAGAGGGTTTTACCTCAGGAAGACACTGCTGGGATGTGGAGGTGAAAGAGAGTCAATACTGGAGTCTTGGAGTAACTACAGCATCAAACCAGAGGAAGGGATGGGATTTCTTTAACACTGGAGTCTGGGGTGTGACGTATAAACTAACTGTAAGCTCTGGCTTCACTGTTAAACAGGATCTTGAGCGTGTGAGAGTTGATCTGGACTGTGACAGTGGAACAGTGTCTTTCTCTGATCCTCTAACAAACACACATCTACACACATTCACAACTACTTTCACTGAGTCTGTCTTTCCTTTCTTGTATAGCCCTGTCTCTCTGAGGATCTTACCGTTCAGTAGTCAGTGAACTTTACACCTGTAGTTCTGGATCTTCTTTCATCAATATTTAATCGACATTACATTAGTGAGAGTGTTGTTGATCTGAATGTCTCATCACAGTTAGACAACAGATGAATCAATTGGAATAGGAGCGTAACCATTCGTTCACTTGCATCGATTACAAATTCTGCTGATGCATATGCAAAGATTTTGATTTTGAAACGTGTACTTTGAATCGTGAATCATTTGACTTTGTCAATCATCAATCTGATATGTAAGAAATGAATGATTTTCGATTATATGATGATACACAAGGTTTAAAATAGTTAAGATCTTATATTACTTGCATATGCATATTGAGCTGTCCTTACTACAGTGGCATGGCAGATTACGTCACTAAAACGCTGGTTCGTGCCTGGCGTCGGCCAACATTAAGTCGAAGGTTTGGGAATACTTTGTTTTCACAAAACAAATGGAAGTATTGACAAGCCCATTGCAGTTTGCAGATACAGCAATGTGAGTTCAACTGGTCATGAATTTCCTGAAATTCTGTATTTTATTTGCTGTGATGCAAATGTGTAAAATATAGTCCTCAAAAATAAATGGCGTTTATTACGCCTAAATAAGTGTAAAATTTAGTCCTCAAACTTTTTTCACCAAGTACCACCTCAGAAAAAAATGGACTCTTCAAGTACCACCATAATGTCCAGTATTGAAATACAGTAGCATAGTAGGCGTAACTGAGCAGCTACAGGCCTGCACAGTTCAAAAACGTCACAGATTAATTCTTAATATTATGAATATTTATTATTATTATTATTTATTAGCCGCTTTAAACATTCTAAATAGTTTGAACAGAGAAATTAGATCTGCTCACTCCACATTAAAGTAGGTTTTTTGTGTCAGAAAAGCAAGTGATTAAACTATACCTTGGGATATAAAAATATGGGATACGCCTTCAACAACTGTTACAAATACAGGGAGGAAAATAGCTTTAAATGATAGAATACCTAACAAACATTATAAAATTGAAAATAAAATAAAAGGTTCAGCCTAATAAAATCACTGATCACATCTGTGTTATCGTACACATCAAATGGTTAAAATTGTGTTCATTTTTTAACTTTTAGTTATTCAGCGTTTCCTCCGCGTACCACTAGAAGGAAGCCTGCGTACCACTACTGGTACACGTACCACAGTTTGAGAACCACTGGCCTACAGAATTGATCAGTTAATTGAATAGATTTTGTTGTGAATTGAATGATATTGAATCTTCCAGAATTTACAAAACTCATTCTTGAATTGAATCGGAAACCTATGAACCTTTAATCGTATTGATTCGATGTCTCGTCCAAAAGATTTACAGCCAGTGGCGGTGCTAGCTTGAATGGCACCCTGGGTGAACCAATGAATGAATGATAATAATAATAATAATTATTATATTATTATTATTCGCTGACACGGTAGCGCAGTAGATAGTGCTGTCGCCTCACAGCAAGAAGGTCGCTAGTTCGAGCCTCGGCTGGGTCAGTTGGCATTTCAGTGAGGAGTTTGCATGTTCTCCCCGTGTTCGCGTGGGTTTCCTCCGGGTGCTCCGGTTTCCCCCACAGTCCAAAGATATGTGGTATAGGTGAATTGGGTAGGCTAAATTGTCCACAGTGTATGTGTGTGAATGAGTGTGTGTGGATGTTTCCCAGAGATGATCCAGCACAGTTGCTGAAAGAATCATTTGCTCCTTTGTTTTTCACGCTTCAGTCTCGCGTTTGTCTGTTTCTGAAAGGATCGGATGTCAGAATCACGACAATAATCAAACGCACGTTATTATCATCAGCTCAAGAAGTTATTTCAGATATAGGTTAGATATTAGTTTTTGTTACCAAAACCAAAATACAGAGAGCCACCTGCACCTATCTGCCACAAAAAAAAAAAAAAACATTAAAAATCCTATGGGAGAACATCACGCGATGCCTGCCGAAGTTGTTTTTGGCAGACATTATCACTGTTTGCACTAGGTCAGTCCCGCTTGTCACCAAGGTAGGTCATAAACAGACACATACATGAATGACCGTTATGAAAAATAAAGTTTGTTGTACAGTTGGCGGTTAACTTACGTTATTTTGTACGATTGCATTTATATCAGAAGAGAACCGTTCCCCAGACTACCTTTTTCAGGTGGACTTAGGTACGGTTCACGGGTGCACACCAGAGTTCAGAAGACACGTTCACACTAACTAAACGAATCGAACTCTAATGTCAAACGAACCCAGGTGCAGACCAAAAGTGATAGTGTGTAAGCACCCTAAGTTGCATATCAATTACCTGGCGCTTATCAATAACCTTACGATTCCAGGAGGGGAAACGTGCTGGTCAGGCATTTCAAAGAAGCCCAGGTCAGCCTGTTAGCTTTTTCCGAATCCACCCATTAAAAGTTGCCTTCCCTGTCTGAGGCCCCGAGGGCTTTTAAGTCTGCAACTATCCTGAGCTACTGATGTATACTCTTCTTTTATTGTATTGTTTGTCTTGATATTGTGTTTAGGTTTATATTTTGATTCATCTAATAATAATAATAATAATAATTCCTCACATTTATATAGCGCTTTTTCTAGGTGTCTCCTCATCCACCACCAGTGTGCAGCATCCACCCAGCCATATTGCCCCAGACCACACACCACACACCAGCTGATTGGTGGAGAGGAGACAGAGTGATGAAGCCAATTATGATATGGGGATGGATAGGAGGCCATGATGACCAATGGGCAGATGCCAGGGTTAAACCCCTAGTCATTCCAAAGAACATCCTGGGATTTTTAACAACCACAGAGAGTCAGGACCTCGGTTTAACGTCTCATCCGAAAGACGGCACTCACTGACTCAGTTTTTTCACTGTACTGGGGCGTTAGGACCCACACAGGTTAAACGCCCCCTGCTGGCCTCACTAACACCACTTCCGGCAGCAACTGAGCTTTCCCATGTGGTCTCCCATCCAGATACTGACCAGGTGCATCCCTGCTTAGCTTCAGTGGGCGACCATGTGAGAGTTGCAGAGAGCTGGCAGTTCAGATGTTGATTGGTTTGTTGGTTGGTTTGTTGGTTGTACAGTAAATCAAAACAATGTGTTTGTGATGGAGTGGTGCTAGATTGTGCTTGGAGTGAGAGAAAACCCAGATGCTCAGACTTACCAAAAATCTGCTTCAAACTCTGGGCAAAATTGCGTCGCTCACATACACTGATGATGTCCCAGGAATCTAGAGTTAACGTCTCACTAGACTGACCTGTCTCAGGGAGTGCCATTCATTTGCTTTCCACCAGGCAAGAGGAATAATATCCAAAGAAGGTGGATTGAAGTTTTGTGTTTGCAGCTTTCTTTCTCAACTCGTTAAAATGTAGGTGTTCATGGGGTGGATGCAGAGGAGAGGCAATCAGCACAACTACAAAATAAAATCAGAATAATAATTTTAAACTCTTAACTAATACCATTAATTGGTCAAAAATCTTTTTGGTTAACAGTTAAGTGGTCAATATGAATATCCATAGTTTCAATGTGAGTTTATTTTAAGTATGCTTCTCTTACAATGCATGATTTTAGCCCCGATTTTGACTTGCCGACAGGTTTTGAGAAATCACAGACAAACGCCTGAAATCACAGGTGAATCTGTGCTCGTGCACGCGAGTGACAATCACACAGTGTGAACTATCAAAGACGTGATCTGAGAGAATCGCCGATGAGTCGCCGATGCCCGGGAGATATTTGGAGCGCTAAACATCTGGAGCTGTCGGCGATTCAAATCATGCCGTGTGAAATGTGTTCTGACTGAAAATAACATCGGCGATCGCCTACAGCCAAACAGAGAGCAGCATTCACTAGTGTGGGTACCTGCAGGCCAGCGGGAGGTTGAGGGAGAAGTTAAAAGCGCTCATTTTCAGTTTATTCGGACACAAGAAATGTAGAGAAAATTAGTGTAAATTTGGCAGGAGCACCTGTGTCTGTTTGACGTGTCGTGTGAGCAATATCACAACCCAACCTGGTCAAAAAATAAAAAAGTTGAGGAGAAATTGCTAATTCCCTTCAAAGCCAGATGAGCAAATATGCATCTTCTACCCCATTAAAGGCTTCTTTCTCGTTATGTAGTTAATAACATAAGATATACTACGTGTTTTTGGGTGTGAGACGTAGTTTGGACAAAGTTGTCGGCGATTCTTCCTATTTTGAAGTCATGGAGTGTGAAACTCCACGTCGCCGATCCATCTTGCAGTGTAAACACCACAGCAACAAAACTCTAGCCCAGATAGTCATGCAGTGTGAACGCATCTGTGACACGACTACTTTGAAAATCATGCAGTCTGAACTCGGCGTAACCGGAAATCCTGATGTTGGGTCTGTTTTAACACACCCACATGAGATCAGAAGCTCTGCCTTCCTACAGCTCTGACCAGGAAGATGCTGCGTAATATTCCTCCTTTTTGTCACACTGACTCTCTTCATTTCTACTCTGGATTTAAAAAGGAATCAGCAAACAGCGGAGATTGAAGACAAGCCCTCTGAAGAAGGATTTTAGAAACATGAACAGACAGCAGATCTTTGTGATTCATTTTGCAAAGTCATTCAGAAAGTGAAAGCAAGATTTCTGGAGCTCAAACTGTGGAAATGGCTTCTTTAGGTTTATTCTCAGAAGATCTTTCTTGTCCCGTGTGCTGTGAAATCTTCAGGAATCCTGTTCTTTTAACTTGCAGTCACAGTTTCTGTAATGAGTGTCTTCAACAGTTCTGGAGAACTAAGGAAACTCAGGAGTGTCCTGTTTGTAGGAGAAGGTCTTCGAGAGATGATCCTCCTCTTAATCTAGTGTTAAAAAACGTGTGTGAATCATTACAGAAGGAGAGAAATGAGAGATGTTCATCAGGATCTGAGGAGATCTGCAGTTTACACAGCGAGAAACTCAAACTCTTCTGTCTGGAGGACAAACAGCCTGTGTGTGTGATGTGTGTTACTTTACAGCAACACGACGATCACAAATTCAGACCCATCAGTGAAGTGGTTTCTTCATACAAAGTAAGACAAGAGTCTCTTCATTCATGTGTAAAGAACAGTAATTGGTCACAAACACAGATATCTTAATATTAGCTCTAAAGATTTCTCTGCTATTTTACTGATCTACGTGATCACATACACTGTGCTTTAAAAAAGCACTTGCCCCATACTCATTCTTTCAGATTTTTTGCTTATCTCATCCGAAATTGTGTTAGGTCTTTAAACAAAATACAATAAAAAGCAACCAAAGTTGAGCTGCTGCATTTCGTTGATAGACTGAGTCGATGCTGCTCCGACCTTATTAATTTTAACTGATGTATATTATTTTACCTTTTATATATTGTTTTCAAGCTTCATTAATATAACAACTGATTATCCAAGCCATAAGGATGAGCAATGCGCAATTCAAATTTGTTTCAATCACCTGACCTCAGAAATGCTATTAAGCTATCATGTCACAGCAGTAAAAGCATTGTGCATGAACCGGGGCGTTGCAAGGGTCGGAAGGGATAAGGAGCTTAGCCCCAAAGAAATCCACAAGACCCCCACAACAACAACAAAAAAGTTCTAATTCACCCCGCTGAACACCCTCTGCATGCCCCCTCCCCAATTTATTTAAATATTATTTTATATATTAATAAAAATTGCATCAAAAATAGTACAAAAAATAATAATAAAGATCTATTTGCTAGAAATATATTTACTTCAAATTTCTTTAGAGGAAGATTTTTTTTTTTTTTAAATCCGTTTTTCTTAAAATAGGGTGATGTGGGCATTGTGCGCACTTAATGTATGTAATTATGTGTGGCATAACCAAGGGCTAATGTTGGACAGCAACGACTACGCCACCCTGGAATATTACCAGGGACCTAAAATTTAAAAAGGCAGCACAGGTAAGTTCCCAGTAAATGGCAAAAGACGTGGGTAGGAAAATACAGTTTTATTCAAATTTAAATTCAAATAAACATGGGCAGAATATATATCCTTTATAAATCGTTCAAATGTTCAATTGGAAAATCTACTATGCGCACACACACACGCACACACACTAAAACACCTGAATTTGGAGTGCAGGAGCTGAGACGTGACAGCAGAGACAAAGGGCACAACAAGGCCTCCACAGCAAAGACCACCAAGACCTGTGACACACGCTCACTCACAGAGCACACGTGCAAGAAAGACCTCCACCAGAAATCCACCCTGCCTTAGGTGCTCTGCTCCTGCAACACAAAACCCAGTTAATTTGAGCTTCAATAAAAAAGATCACTTACACCACAAACACTCCAGAGACACACACAAAATACAGTGCTTTTTTGAAATATACTGACAAAGAAAACGCCTTTCAAACAGAGCTCCACTAAGAGGAGCAACCATATGAACAATACAAAAAGATCACAACATGAAAAGCAAAGCAGTTACACAATAGAAAAAAGAACATATGATTTCAATAAAATAATTCAACAACAAATATAAGAGAAACCCAAAAAAAACATGAAAAAAAATATACAAATGTCAATAAGACTTACAAGAGCAAATTGTAACAGAAAAAAATCTAAACAAACGAAAAAAAAACAGGAAACAAAATAGATAGAAAAACAAATAACAGCATTAAAAAAAGCAGCAGTCAACCACAGTCTTCAAAATTACTAAAACGCCATGAATGCAGCCTTCTAAAGCCGCCTCTTAAAGCAGCAGTCAAACGGCGTCTTTATAAACACTAAAGCGCCACGAGAGCAGCCTCCTAAAGCAGCAGCGTCGTTAGAAACCTCCCACGTAGTTACTGGGTTTTCAAAATGGCACCCAGCCGTATCACTATCGGTCGCAATCAGATGCCCAATTTCGCCCATTAAAGGAGCAAAAAGGAACACCCACACATGGGGAAACAGGCTCACTCAATGTAATAAACCATAGACAAACCATTGGGTTAAAAGCGGTTTTGTACTGCCGAGTGCATCTCGTACACACTGCTGGCTGCAAAGGGGCAGCCTTAGACGCAAACCAGCACTGGAGTTTCCACGAGACGTAGCGCGGCGAGTAGTGATGACGTAGCAGGAAGTGACCAATCTCGGGACTCGTGACACATACCATCCCTTGCTACAGTTTTATAGCATCCCACACTGATTGCTAATAGGCTAGAAGCGATGTCCCCAGCCAATACAACAAAAAATAAAGGGCGGCACTAATCTTGCCACATATGCATGTAATGCCTGTTTCATTCATACTGGGCACTCTTGAGCAGAAATTCCATATATGACTTTTTATTTTATATAAATCAATGTTTTAGTTACGATACTCCCAAATTCATTCTGCATAAATCTGCAGATTTTTAAAGAGCCCATATGGTGGGTTGAGAACGGTTAAATTTCACTTTTTGAAGTCCCAAACAACAGGATGATATGTATGCAAGGTTAAAAAACACTTTCGATGTCTTATAATATCTATTTATTTTTACCTCATTTTCCCACCGACTCCCATATGAATCGTCTGAGCGAGTCTTTTTCCCCAAGCACCTCCTTTACGTGACGCTACCACGTCACGTCACCACGTCACGTCCGTGTCAGGAGCCCGATGCCAGAACATATTGAAAACAAGTCACTGCTTTTGTACAACAGCGTATTGCTAAATTCTTCATCATAACAACAAACATTCAGTAATAATTAACACTTCATGGACTATTGTAAGCCAACAAATAGTTACATTCGGCAGTAAGCTAAATGGCTACCGCTACATGCTGCACGGAGCAAACACAATACAGACAACTACATCCATATTTACCTTGTTACGGTCAACACGACTGGAAGAACACGCTGGTCCAAATAAACTGGGTATTGATCCATCCTTAACAACAACCGTGCAACAAATCCTGCGTTGTAAGCGTGTAGATTTGTGTAGCTCTCTTCAGAGAGATGACGTGATCACAGCACCGTGTTGAGGATGTAATTCTCAGGTATTTTACCAAAAATAAACCTCAACCACTCCAGGTAGGGAAAAGAGATTTCCAGGTAGGGAAAATAACACAGCTTTTCCCTCGCACTTCAGAGCACAGCGTCCGCGGGTCATGATTTAACCAGAATGCCGATGAGTTTAGAAAAGTTAGCAGCAGTCGTGTTTTCCGGATCAATAACTCATGACCGAAACAGTGTTCCTACACAAACAGCACCTCTTTTCAACCGTCGCAATGTATACAATCACCTACAACCTTATTTTCCTAAAAATGAGCTTTCCTACGCGCTGGACGCATCATATTAAACTCATCTGTGCCGGCGGCAGAGAGACCGGTCCTTAGGGACCGTCTACAAAGAGCGAAACGCGAAAAACAATACTACATAAGCTGTCAATAACTTCTCTCTAAATCTTTATACTGCCATCAAACAGAATAAAGATTTACTTAGATATTACTCAGATCACACGTCACTGCTGTCCCGCTGGTCATGCGATTATTCTAGCCGGTTATGCTACAACACTTACTGCGATACAGTGCTTGTTGTCTTCCACTTTTCCTTCCTGTCTGTGGGCGGGGCCGGGCAGTTCAAATTTTAGCGGGGTCTGCGCGCGCAACTATTATGTTTCGCGTTGACGTCAAGCCGAAACGGCTAAAGACTCGTTCTAATAACGATTCATTTAAACAACAATGAGTCGACTCTTTTTTATATGAATCAATCGTTTTAAACACTTTGCACTTTCAGATTTAAGCCTTAGCTGGACATTTCACTTTACTTAGAGCTGTGTAACACACTGCATGGAAGGTCATTTTCAAAAATCCATAATATGGGCTCTTTAACAAAATACTGTGCAGAAATAGCCAAAAATGTCCAGCATACATACTAGGGCCCAATCCCAATTCTCCCCCTTAGCCCTTCCCCTTGTCCCAATTCTCTTTAGCTTGAAGGCTTAGGACTAAGGGCAAGGGGTAGATACCCCTTCGAATGAAGATTTTTCAGGACTACACTCGAAACCAATGGGTAAGAAATTGGAAAACCGCAGTATAACTGCACCCGGAAGTAAGGCGATCCATTAGTATTTTTTTGTCATTATTAAGAATTTTTACAACAAACAAGCACATGTTTTAATACATTCATAACCCCACTCGTGTTTTACCCTCATGCTTTAAAAAAATAGGCTAAAATAAAAACTTTCACGATCTATAATCCATAATAACAACTCCTGTACAGCAGTCCCAGAACATTCTGACACTTAATGACACTCGAATACCCTGTCAGAAAAGTCTGGTGACTGGGAATGAGCGTTTTACAGTGTCTGCTATAATGTTAATGTTGTTTTTGTGTGTTTACATAGATAAATATGGCCACGGAGTAAATGCGATATTAAGCATAAGATCGAGATGACATATGACGACGTGTGCAGGTGCTCTAGTGGTATCCCATTTCTTAGGGGTAAATTTTGAAGCCCTTCCCCTTCACACTTGGGTTTTGAGGGCCAAGGGGTAGGGGTACAAAAATAGAATTGGGATTGTGCCTAAGTGAAATATAAGCTTAAAATAACTAGGGAGGAAAATGATCATTGTTGTCTCACTAGAAAATGTTTGGCTGATCAAACGCAGCCTGAGACGTGCACATTAATGATCTCAGAGCTTGCTTTATGATCTCATATGATTTTTTATGAGCTGCACACGAGACATAAGCTGCTTGTCAGGTCTGTATGGACAACCTAAAGTAGTCCCATTGATATACGCTCGATATCGCATATGGATCCTGAGTATGTGTTAAAGGTGCCGCCACATTTGTGCAGGGCTCCTAGGACAAATGTCTTTCAACTTTTGTGTTCAACAAGTATTTGTGATACTATACAGCCTCTTACTGCACTGACCATAAGGCAAAGCAGCACCAACTCTCACGAAATACTAGACTTATGCTAGTTTGATTGAATAAAGTCAGCAAACAATGTAAATGAAATATGACAACAAGATGCTGCGGTGCTAGAAACTTGACAAAAGTTGACAAAAAGATTCAAATAATTGACCATATATGCAGGGCCGGCCCTGTACATTTGGGGGCCCTAAGCAGAATAATTTTGGGGCCCTACCTTGCTCTAAATAGTAGAGCATTGCAAACCGGCCTACAGTTATTATATTGCTTATTAAACACAATCAACGGAATCGAAAAGCAAAGATAAAATTTCTTCTACTTAATAACTGTCCGAATGATTTGGACATTTTAAAATACCTCTTCATAGATGATAGCAGCTTCAAAAATGAGGAATTAAACAATCTTTAATAAAGGGACCAGTGATTCCTACTTTGCGTCTTTCTGGAGTATTTTGAACAGATTGAAGAGTCTATAAAAGATTCTAGGTTGAGTTTTAAAAAAATATATAAATTCCAAAAGCAAAAACTCTGCAATGAAACGACACTGAACAATAATTAGCCAAGTGTACATGCATTACTTAGTAATAAAATATTAATTTTTCACACGTTAAAAAATAAATAGTAACATTAATGCAAATATTGATCCATAAATATTAAAATCAATAAGCAAATAATATAAATATGAAAAATGTTAATATAAAAAACATAAGAAAAGGGGAAGCAACAAATAATGGGTTAATGTTAAAACACAAATGTATTATTCCCTTCAGTCTCCTTCCCTGTTCCTTACATTTGAGATGCGGGGTCCAGAGCTTATATTAGACTATGATTAATTCAATTAGGACATAACCTTTATAAACATGTCTCAGAAAAAAATATTACCAGTGTGCAAAATATGACAGTGAAAGACACTTCAGTACTATTGCATTTCAGTAAAAAAAAAAAAAAAAAACGGGGCAGTAAAACCAGGAAAAAATAAAATATTTCCTATAAGTAGACGACGTTCATTAATCTGTAATTGCCTATAGATAAATGTGCTATTAGAATATGTCTTTAACATCATCATTAGCACTTAAAAGCGGTGCTAAAAATGATTTTGTGCTTCTTTCTTCTCATCTATCAGTTTTTTCTACGCATGAAAGAATATCGTTAGTTTCATTTCATTTTTGCGCTCCAATTTTGAAAAAATAAATAAATAAATCAGGTATATTAATGGGGCAAGCAATAAAGCAAAGGCCATGGCTGTGTCTGTGCATGGATTCTCGTTCTTTCGGTGACCGGTCAGTCTTGCAGGTTACTTTGGAAGAACAAACTTGAGCCGCGAGAACACAGAATGCAAATGAGAAATAAGATGCTGCGAGCTTCCTGTTGATCACATGACCTTCACACGAAAACAATTTCAACCCAATATCAACTTTATTTTATTTTCAGTGAAAATATATAAATATTTCACTAGTAAAGCACTGTCAATGAAGATCATTTGTAAAAATGCAAATAAAAACGATTTCAGCAAGGAAACGGCTCGCAGCAATAGTGGGTTGTGGGTGCCCCCTGGTGGCGGCGGGGCCCTTAGCAGCCGCTTAGTTTGCTTATAGGGAGGGCCGGCTATGCATGTATGGATTGTGTGAATGAGTGTGTATGGGTGTTTATCAGTACTCGGTTGCGCTGCGTAAAACATATGCTGGATAATTTGGCGATTCATTCCGCTGTGGCGACCCCTGATGAATAAAGGGACTAAGCTGAAGGTAAATAAATGAATGAATGGTTAATTACCGACCCTCGGTTTGTTTCCAACCCCTGAGACTTAAGATAATTAAGATACTTTATGTCAAATTTGATTGCTCTCTCATCCTCCATAGACAGCAAGGTTCCTGACTCGTTTAAAGTCCAGAATGTATCAAAAATTGTCAAACATTGTCAATAAAGTCCATATGCCTTCAATCAGGTTCAAGCTGAATCTTACCAAGCTATGAGAATACCTGTGTCCACATAAAACGAAAATAATGACTTTACTCAACGGTTTCTTCTCCTCAGTGTCAGTATATTGCGCATGTTCATGAGCACTGAAGCACCCGCCCACCCCAACTGCAAGCATACTGTACATGGTGTCAAGGCATGGTCTGTTCTTCATAGTAATTTATATTTCATTTATTTTTATTTGTTCAATTCCAGGAGGAGCTCAACACAGCACTGAAGTCTTTAGGAGAGAAACTGAAACACAATGAAAAAATGAAAGAAGACTTTGAGAAAACCATTCAATACATTAAGGTGAGTCGAAAGGAGTTATTTGTATTGCAGCGGCAGTATAATGGATTCAAGCATTTTTTGTAATGCTTAACATCAGTATGTTTCTGGATCTGTTAAATGTCGAGTATCTGAGTTTATTTTGGATGTTGATGTGATGATGTGTGTTGACACAAATTATTAAAAGTGACTGATTTACTTTCAGACTCAAGCTGAGCGCACAGAGTGTCTGATTAAATATGAGTTTGAGGAGCTTCATCAGTTTCTCCGAGATGAAGAAGCAGCTACAATCACTGCACTGAGAGAGGAAGAGGAGCAGAAAAAGCAGATGATGAAGGAGAAGCTGGAGGAGATGAACACACACATCTCAGCTCTTTCACACACGATCAAAGACACGGAGGAGATGCTGAAAGCCAATGACGTCTGCTTTCTGAAGGTCTGATCTCAGATCAGTGAGTGATTGATTGATGATGGATTGAGCTCTTGATGATCAGTTGTGTGTTTGTTCTGCAGGAGTTTCCAGTCTCGATGGAAAGGTGAGTGATCTGCTGGTCTCTCTGCTCTCTCTGCTTCTGAAGCCAAAGCCACTGCGGTTCTGACTCCTGAATGTTCTTCCAGAGTCCAGATCTCACAGCCGGATCCACAGACACCTTCTGGAGCTTTGATTGATGTGTCTCGCTACTTGGGGAACCTGCAGTACAGAGTCTGGAAGAAGATGCAGGACATCGTCCACTACAGTGAGTCTCTACTACATCTCTGCTCACACACAGACAGGGTCTCACTAAAGTACTTATTTAAGTCAGTAATGAAACACTCTTTTAGTTTGTAGTGAGCAGTGTTGAGCATGTTCCTTTAAAAGAGTAGTTAGTTATAGTTACTAGTTACCTCTCACAAATAGTAACTGAGTTACATAATTATAAAAGCAACTATTTACCAGTGAAAGTAACCATTGCGTTACTTTAAAATAAAATATAATGTCAAATGACTGGAAAATAAATATAAAATACTGTACACTAATCTAAACTATTTAAATGTTGTTTTGGGACAATGTCAACCCAGCCAGCAGTGACATGTGGGGCCCAGATGGGTTAACTACGGGTTCCATGGGAACTATGTGGGCATGGGCTTTGGCTGGGCGAAATCAGTGGGTCCCATGTAGTTTTGTAGTATCCCACATAGGAAGCCCATATGAGCTGATTACATGGGCCCCGTAAGGGACAGGCATGGGCCAAGTGTGTATGGATTTGAACTGGGAATGCATATATAATTTTTGTTATAAGTAATATATATATATATAAATATTTTTGTAAATAGGCCTTGCATGAGTTGCCCAGTTAGGACCAACATAAGATGCAGATAATTAGCAAATAATATAAATATTATGAGCGTAAACATTAGGTGAGCAGGTTACATTGTAACCGCATGTCCTAACAACACGCTACATGATGAAATTTGCAGTGATGAGCAATTTGGCTGTTTGCACCAGATTAAACGCGACAGAAATTTAAGTACAGCCATTTAGAAGCACAGAATAGTGCACTCACTGCACTCCAGCGAAATGGTAAGGTTTACAATCTAATTAATACATATTAAACCTCTTTAATATTCATAAATGTACATGCTGAATCACTGAAATGTGTTGGCTTGCACTGAGTCACAGTTCTAAAGTAAAAATCTGCTGCTGCTGATGTCAATAAATGTCATGTATAATGGCATTCAAACTCACATTGTTAGCATTTAACACTGAAAAAAGCACTTGAGGTGTACCTGTCAGTTTTCTGTTGTTTAACTACAAGAAATAAAAGGCGTTTCTAATATATCAATTTCAGGTGTTGGTTAGAACAAAAAATCCTTTTAGTACCAAGGATATTCCTTCTATCGCATGCCATTGCTTTTATTTAGAACATTTAAATCAGCCTTGTTGGTCTTCAATCTGGCAACCTGCGCTTGTGTTTGTTTTGATGCGGGAATGCAACAACTGGGTGTCAAACTTACATACTGCACCTTTAAGTAATCTCTCAGGGACACTTGTTGCGTCCCAATTTGCATACTGTTCGCCCTAAATAGTATGTGAAAATAGAATTAGTGTGTCCCAAGTTGTTGTATGTTGACAAGAGTATGCCAAACATTCCCGGATGATTTACTATTTCTAGTCAAGATTTTAAGTGTAGAAGCGTCCATACTCTAACCGCTGATATTGCCCACAGAGCGTTGGGTGTTGGACGTGAATTCAATTAGAACTACAAACGCAGGTGAAAAGTGTAAATACACTACAAACATGATGGACTAAGCGTCAAGTAGAGGCCTCGGTAAAGATGTTTGTATGACTGTTAGTTAATATCTATCCCACTGGAGAATATTTAAATGGTGTTGTCTGTGTTATATTTCATCTGCAAAAACATTACTGAACTTATATAAAGCCGTGTTTGGACATTAACATCTGAATGCAGAATTATCCAAACACCTGAGGAGATTTCTCTGCATGAAAGACTTGTGAATGGAAGATTCTCCTGCTGCTGCTTCTCCAATAAGGTAGGAAAGTAAATAGGACAGAAATGTGGATGATTGACGGGGCTCTTAACTAAGCAACACAACGATCTGTTAACGAGGAATTAGTACGTCCCAAAGCTTGCGTACTCTTCTGTTATACACTCAAAAGTATACATTTTTCCTTCACAAAAAAGTACATACTTTAAGGGCATAGTATAAGTATGCAAATTGGGACGCAACAGTTTTCGCAGGCTGTTTTAGGTCTGAACGGGCTAGCCCACACCAGGCTCTATTGGAATAATGTTGGATGTCCACTAGTGTGTGCCTGTTTAGATTTGGTGTGGGCTGCCTGCAAACAAACAGCATGTTTGCTGAGGTGTTTACCAGAAGAACATGCTTAAATTACTTATGACAAAGAGATGATCAATTGTTTTGAAATATCAGTAATACAAATAATTAATTACTACCAAGAGGCAACCTCCCGCTCTCCCTCGGGAAGCCAATACGGAAGTAACTAAAACTTGCAATTCATCGAAAATTCCGCTAGTCCTGGCTCCATAATAGAGCAAATCTCTAATGAGCCCACTGGTGAAATGGCCAACTTTACAGCAGAAAAAAAGGTGTTTACAGCCTGGTACAAAGAACGATTTTGGTTCATACAGCTTATATAACCCTTCATGACAACCGTGAGGGGGGTGAATTTTTTTATAACTCTTCCGTTTCCTTTATATTAAGCTAAATTAAGTTTGCATAATTAAGGGCGTGGCCACTTGAGTGACAGCTAGTCCCGCTGGTCGCCGTCACTTCACCTCAGCTGATTCCGCCTGATTCATCGTATTTTTGTGTTGTTTTATATGGCTTTACACAGTCAGCTGCCTTTTGGAATTATTTCCTACCATTATCAGATAATATGGCATGCTGTGTGCACTTAATTGTGCTCACAAACTAATTAACGTGGCCTCCGTTTCCCAGGTGAGTGAAATTATATACTTATACCATCTCTATAAATGTATTTGCTTTATTTAGGATAATTTATGATTTATAATGTTCTTCAGAGCTCTAATGCACTCCAGAATCTGACAGATTGATCAGCTGTAGTCTATAAAATCGCCATTTGAAGCGTTGTCATACAGTGTTCTGCCTGGATTTCATCAATAGCCCTGCATTTACTAACACAGACTATATCTGAAGTATTTGGATGTAATTCGCACTTTCTTCCTGTTGAAAAACGTCTTAAGAACGATGTTAAGTGGCTTGATGTATTACAACAGTGTTTTCAACAGACTAAACACTTTATTGATATAGTGTACAACCAAGCACGTGTGGTCAGAACACAAACGAGTCGCAGGTAATGAAATATGATGTGTTTCTCCCATAAGAAAGCCCTTAGCTAAATGCCAGCATGCGTCCCGTAGCTCAGCTCACGCTCCGCCCACGCTCCGCCTCTTTGCCCTTGTTTGGTATACTTCGGTTGGTGCGATGACGCGCGAACAAAATGGCGACGGTTGGCCACGCCTACTAGTAGCTTCTTTTGGGTTCATCAGAAACCTATGGGTGACGTCACGGATACTACGTCCATATTTTTTACAGTCTATGATTACTACATAAGACGCTACATTAAATTTTAGAAAATCATCAATCAGGCGTGTTAATACACGTTGTGCGTATAATTGATTGACTATATTTCAAAATGTAATGAATTCTCCCATTGAACACAAATGTTTGGATCACACATATAATGTTTGTATGATGTCACTGAACTGTTAATAAAATGAGTGTGTAGCTAACAACATTGACAGTGATGAAAAATGGTTGTGTCTCTTCAGCTCCTGTGATTCTAGACCCAAACACTGCGTATCCATACCTTGAACTGTCTAATGATCTGACCAGCGTGAGAAGTGGGGGCAATGAACGTCCTCCTGATAATCCAGAGAGATTTGACTTTTATTACTCTGTTCTGGGTTCAGAGGGCTTTACCTCAGGAAAACACTACTGGGATGTGGAGGTGAATGAGGGTAATCGCTGGAGTCTCGGAGTAACTACAGCATCAAACCGGAGGAAGGGACGTGTCTTCTTTCACACTGGTTTCTGGTGTGTGCAGTATAATACTTCTATAGGCTTCTCTGGCTTCACTGTTAAACAGAATCTTGAGCGTGTGAGAGTTAAGCTGGACTATGAGAGTGGAACAGTGTCTTTCTCTGATCCTCCAACAAACACACATCTACACACATTCACAACCACCTTCACTGAGTCTGTCTTTCCATTCTTCTGGTGTTGGTCTTCCCCTCTAAGGATCAGATCATTCAGAGTTAAGAGATAGTGACACCTGTAGATCTGGATCTGCTTCCATCATATCTTCACTGCTATCTTTACAGCACTTAATCGACATTAAAGGGCCACGAAACCTCCGTCTCAGCTGGGTGTTTTCACACCTACAGTCTGGAAAAGCTCAGGAAAGTCGGTGTGTCCAGCTCTGTTTAGGTGGGAGTGTCAGGGGAGGGAAAGAGGGAAGGTTTTTGTTGCATTCTATCCACTTGTTTCTAATAGAATGGACGGTTAACGCTGTTATAGTTGCGTAACTGCTTATTAATACAACACATGATCTGTACTTTCCGGCTGCACACTCTGGATCACATCAACAAAACTCGTGTTACACACATTACAGTCCGTACTGCAACAACCATCCTAACATACTTTCTCTCTTTTTTTTGGTTGCTGCAAAATGATTGTCTTTACCACAGTATTTGCACGTTTTCCCATATGCAGGACATTTCTTTTTATTTCGTTCGTGACTTTTTCCACAAAACTTGCAGTTTATTGTGTTTTTACCATCTGTTTTCCTTATGGCATGTTTTACTGCAAGCACTTCTTCCACCAATCGGCCTTCTAATGTTTTGTTGTTTTCTTTTGACAACTCTGTTGCTCTGCAGATTTGCACACACTGTCCCAGCGTCAAATCATGCTCTCGTAAAAGTCTCTCTCTCAAAGCAGTGCTGTTTATACCGCAAACAATTCTATCGCGGATCAGCGAGTCTTTGATCTGACCGAAGTTGCATTATCAATGCTTTCGTCTAAACCCTGATTTCTGACGAAAAAACGGTACCTTTCAACAGTCTCATTCACTTTTGGACTGCAGTGATCATCCAGAGCACGTATTAGCCGATCAACAGTCTGATCCGGTGAGGAGGAGGGGATTAGCGTCTTGCACAGCTCTCTTCCCGGCTCCCCGATGAGGTAACAGAAAACTTTCAGTTGCATATCTTCATTGGCGTCCGCCAAAGTTAGATCCTTATACAGCGTGAACTCTTCCTTCCATGTTTTCCATGACTTCGCTAAATTAGTAGAGTCCAAGCAAAGCGCGTGTGGAGGTCTCAGTCCCAGCGCATTTTCCATCCGCGCTGCACCTGCATTCTCCGCTCTCTCAACCATTCTGTTACTCTTTACATTCCGTTGTGTTCGTTACGTCTCTGTGCTCTTCAAACTAAAGCACCGCTGCCACCATGTTTCATTCTATCCACTTGTTTCTAATAGAATGGACGTTTAACGCTGTTATAGTTGCTTAACTGTTTATTAATACAACACATATGATCTGTACTCTCCGGCTGCACACTCTGGATCACATCAACAAAACTCGTGTTACACACATTACAGTCCGTACTGCAACAACCATCCTTACAGTTTTGCATTAAAATGGAAGTTTCCATTTGGGCACGTGCTGATTTTCAAACAGGCAACACACAAACACAGACGCAGGGGAGAAAGACTGTGTTTACATGGACCTCAGTCATCCAATTATTTGCCAAATTATTAATTTGTCGACTTTAACGGTAGTTTGGCACTTTCACTTTTATCCAGGAACATTTCCTGCATGTCCCCCGTGACAAACGAGATGTGAGAAACTGCTAAGAGTGCGGTTTTAATGGAGCGTTTAATACCACGCGGCATAAGGGAGAAATAAAAACCCCTCCGCATTTCTCGAAAACTTCGATGCACTCGGTAGGCAGCGTCAGAAAGCCGTGTGTGTATAGACTATCCTGTCACAAAATGCGGCGAAAATTCTACACGACAGTAAAAGTTTAATTGTGGTGTTTACATGTTTACACTCGGAGAGCAACATTTACAGCGGATCTTTCAGTCTATAATATTGTAGTGCTATAAACGTACTGTAAACTCAGTAACAGTTCTAATCATTTTGACTAAGGTCTGTCTTTAAACACTGAAAGAGTACGAACTAACTTTGGCATCTGAATAAACAAGCACTGATCGCTTACCAAATCTGTAGAGCAGGACAATCAACATGAACTGGAGCGGCGTCTGTTTTAAAAGGAGACGAGCGGCAAATCCCGATTTCACCATTTCCAGACGTGGAAAGCTCTCGGGTGAAAAAAAAAAGTTTCTTACAAACGCATTTCTGCTGCGCTCTCATAGCTGGAAATGTAGACAAAACCTTCATTGCAGCACATAAACACAACACTGGCGACCTGTGTCTCAAAACAGTTCTTCTTCCACTTGTTTTGGCAACACATTGTGGTGTCTCTCTGTCGTCTGAACACTGCAACAAGTACATGTCTTCGAAGCTATCATGCATATTAATGAAGTTGCGCCGCATACACAACAGAGCGCGCTGATTGGTTTGAACCAAGTTTTTCTCATGACTTAATGCCACACGCTCAGAGATGTCACGATGCACTCGCAGGTACAGACGTCCACTCTCCACGCTGGAATACACGCATGGATCTCATCGGCGTGACGCAGCTTCAAAAATTCGTTTCAAACCGGAAGAACGAATTTGCGCGAAATAACGCAAAAACAACCAATTTTCACTCTTTAACGAATATATGTGTCCTAATAGTGTTTATAGCAGCGTGGGACAGATGTATGACTGTGTTACACATATATAACATGTGTTTTGGTGTTTCGTGACCCTTTAAATGAGAGCAATGTAGTGGTGTTCAGCTGAATGTCTGTGATTGGTCTACAGCTGATCACATGACTGATATCCAGCACTGCAGACACACTGAAACTAATCAGAAAATAAGGTTCTCTAACTGGAGTTTGGGGTGTCATATTTGTAATATGCTTATACTGGGGTGTGACAAGATCTCGTACGATGAGATTAAAGAGATTAAATTGCGACGAGATTTCTCGTCGAGGTGAAAAATTGTCTCGTAAGTTGTGAAGTTATGATGGAGCGTGAGGGTGAAATTAGCATTGAAGATTGGAGGCAGGATTGGATCTGCAAATCAAGTGTTTTGCACACACCTGGCAACCCAGGCTGACCTCGGAGTTGCGTTTGTCACTTGGTTGAGCGGGCGAGTGTGACATAACCGTTTTTTTTTGTTGTTGTTCAGCAGGTGCCACGTCCAACATACGCTACAACTGCAGCTACACATTTTATGGTTCATATCCATGCAATGTCAAAGTCATAATCGTCGGAAACACAAATGGAATTAAGACGTGTAGTGTTCCTATTTTAGTGGCTTTATTGAAGTTCAGATATGTAAACGCCGTAATCAAACTTAACACCTTAAAGGACTTTTAGCTGCATTTTGCAATAGGAAAGATACACACCTAGCGAATCAGTAAAGCACCACAGAAACACACATTTCTAAGTGCATGCAAACACACACACTCACTGAATGAATAAACTGGAGACTTATCGTCACATCATCATCATCATCACCACGGAACATGCGTTTATGCTGTCCCGTAAAAGCTGATTTAAATTTTTTTTTAATTCACGTGCGGTATCAAACTCCATTAAAACAACTCTTTCCTATCAGTCCTTTATATTTGCATGATCGCATCCAGTAGCGCAGAGTGAGTCACGGGGGCATGAATGAAATCTTGCTAAATGAAAGTGAAACTGATTTATTAAATAAAAAAAATAAATACCAAAAGTTACATATATATTTTTTTTTAAGTTCAATGTGAGGACAAAATTTCGATTTATCATGTGAAATTGTACAGAGGAGAAGCCAGTCAGTAGAGTTTATTATTGCTATTTTAAAAAGCACCTGAATTGTTTTGTATTTTGTGATTTTTTTATTTATTTTTTGTTCAATAAAAATCTATTTTCCATTAATATATTAGCAAATATTTTGCTAATATTCAAAATTACATATCAAAATATTATTTTCTATTCACATCGGCTATTAGCAAAATATTTAGCAGTGTTTGCATGTTCTTTACTGCACATAATTCATTAAAATAGAAATAAAATAACATTAATTACAAGTTGATTTAAAAAAGCACCAAACTAGTTTTGCGATTAGTTTTTTTTTTTTCAGTTGAATAAAAGACTATTTTCCACTCGTATATTTCATCATTGATGATTTCTTAAAAAATTGTGTAAAAATCTTGTCTCGTTCTTGTGAACCCAATCTCGTATCGTCTTGTGGAGTAGGCATCTTGTCACACCCCTAGTTTATACATACTGATATTGTAGTTTTTTTGTAGATAATTGTAGTGTGTGTTATACTCTCCAGTCTACTTTACGCCTGACTTTTTATTCAAATTAAACGTTTCTGTTACTTTACAGCTTGTTATTAGTACAATAATGCTCAACGTATAAGCCATTTGACTGCATGATTGTGCTGACAGAATGTTTTGTCTATTATATAAGTCACACCCTTTGTAAATAGTGCTACATGCAAACTATATGTGACTAGAAACAATAAATAAAATGCATTATAATATGTGTGAAACAGTGTAGTGTAACACAGAAAACTTTACACAAGCTGGTTCTGTCAACAAATGCACATGATTTGCAACAGTTTTGTGACAGGTAACGCAACTGTGCTTATTGACCACAAGGAGAGGCAATGAAAGAAAGTAGCATAGTGTTGCTGAAGAAGTTTCTGAAAAAGCAATATCCCCATGACTGAAATGTTTATACAGGTAGATAAGTGATGTGTGGTGAGGTTTGTGGCTGGTGAGGCCAGACTCAGATTTACAAACATTCACCTAATATATTTGCCAACTACCGATTGTGTTTCATGTCTCATATCACCAGGGCTTAACTTGTGCCGGAACACACCGGCTCCGGATCCGGCGCCTCTGAAAACGGCACCTCATTTTACCAATCCCCCTCCTCAACCGCCCTCCTCCCCCATTCGCTGTTCACTTTTGACTTTCTTCCGCGACTCCCCAACAACTCTTCACTTTCCTCCGCGAAAAGTGCAGTCTCTATTTTAGAAAAAGGTTTTATTACTGCAACATTGCAGCTGGAAAAAGAGACCACATTAGATGCTGTACAGTGAGGGAAAAATTATTTGAACCCCAGCTGATTTTGTAAGTTTGCCCACTAACAAAGAGATGATCAGTCTATAATTTCAATGGTAGGTTTATTTCAACAGTGAGAGACACAACAATAACAAAAAAATCCAGAAAAATGTGTTTCAAAAAAAGTTAGAAATTAATTTGCATTTCTATGAATGAAATAAGTATTTGATCTCCTATCCGTCAGCAAGATCTCTGGCTCCCAGGTGGATCTTATACAGGTAACAAGCTGACATTGGCAGCCCTATCAGCTCGTTACCTGTATAAAAGAGACCTGTCCACAGAAGCAATCAATCAATCCAGATTCCAAACGCTTCACCGTGGCCAAGACCAAAGAGCTTTCCAAGGATCTCAGGGACAAGATTGTGGACCTACACAAGGCTGGAATGGGCTACAAGACCATCGCCAAGCAGCTGAGGGAGAAGGTGACAACAGTATTCGCAAATGGAAGAAACATAAATGAGCTGCCAATCTCCCTCGGTCTGGAGCTCCACGCAAGATCTCACCTTGTGGAGTTTAACCGATAATGAGAACGGTGAGGAATCAGCCCAGAACTACTCGGGAGGAACCTGTCAATGATCTCAAGGCAGCTGGGACCATAGTCACCAAAAAAACTGTTGGTAACACACTACGCCGTGAAGGACTGAAGTCCTGCTGTGCCGGCAAGGTCCCCCTGCTCAAGAAAGCCCATCTAAAAGCCCGTTTAAAGTTTGCCACTGAACATCTGACTGATTCAGAGGAGGACTGGGTGAAAGTGTTGTGGTCAGATGAGACCAAAATCCAGCTCTTTGGCATCAACTCAACTCGCCGTGTTTGGAGGAGGAGAAACGCTGCCTATGACTCCAAAAACACCATCCCCACCGTCAAATATGGAGGTGGAAACATTATGCTATGAGGGTGTTTTTCTGCCAAGGGGACAGGACAGTTGCTCTGCATCAAAGGGAGGATGGATGGGGCCATGTACAGTCAAATGTTGGGTGAGAACCTCCTTCACTCAGTCAGGGCATTGAAAATGGGTCGTGTTTGGGTACTCCAGCATGACAATGATCCAAAACACACGGCCAAGGCAACAAAGGATTGGCTCAAGAAGAAGCATATTAAGGTCATGGAGTGGCCTAGTCAGTCTCCAGACTTAATCCCATAGAAAATCTGTGGAGAGAGCTGAAGGTTCGAGTTGCCAAACATCAGCCACAAAACATTAATGACTTGGAGAGGATCTGCAAAGAGGAGTGGGCCAAAATCCCCCCTGAGATGTGTGCAAACCTTGTGGCCACGTACAAACGGCTGACCTCTGTGATTGCCAACAAATGTTTTGCCACCAAGTACTAAAGCACGTTTTTCAAAGGGATCAAATACTTATTTCATTCATAGAAATGCAAATTATTTTCTAACTTTTTTTGAAACACATTTTTCTGGATTGTTTTGTTATTGTTGTGTCTCTCACTGTTCAAATAAACCTACCATTGACATTATAGACTGGTCATTTCTTTGTTAGTGGGCAAACTTACAAAATCAGCTGTGGTTCAAATCATTTTTTCCCTCACTGTATATGGGATTTTGAAGTACAGAATCTTCACAGAACTATAATGTCCTTTCTGAAATTCATTCATTCATTCATTCATTCATTTTTTTTCCGGCTTAGTCTCTATTTCAGAGGTTGCCACAGCGGAATGAACCACCAACTATTCCAGCATATGTTTTACACAGCGAATGCCCTTCCAGCCGCCACCCAGTACTGGGAAACACCCATACACTCTCATTCACACACATACACTACGGACAATTTAGTTTATTCAATTTACCTGTAGCACATGTGTTTGGACTGTGGGGGAAACCGGAGCACCTGGAGGAAACGCATGCGAGCACAGTGAGAACATGCAAACTCCACACAGAAAGTCAACTGGCCCAGCCGGGACTCAAACCAGCGACCTACTTGGTGTGAGGCTATAGTGCTAACAACTGAGCCACCGTGCCACCCCTTTATGAAATATAATAATTCTCCAATTCTTTTCCATAGGATTTTCTATATTTAACCAACTTTGAAATGATGAAATAAACACACACTATAGGGCTACTTATGCTAAGGTTAAATTGAATGAATTAAAGACCTGCCAACACAAGCTGGAGAAAAGAAAAAACGTTCAGGTTTGATGTTTGTTTATTTGAGAGTTATAATACATTAAGTTTAAATACAACTATGTTTGTGCTGACACAATTATTCTAGCTTACGAAGTACTGTTCTCTATTAAAATATCTGCATTCTTTTAATTAACCTTTTAAAATTAAATGGCCAAAAGAAAATCAGGTTGGAACAGCTTGGATTTTGTGTTCATTTGAGATTAAAGATCTAATATGGATGACATTAAATCAACTTGAAAGATTCAGGAATCGTGACACGAGTAGCTCTCGACCACTTTCAAAAGGTAACTTACATATGAAATAAGGTTGGAGATTCTTGAGGACACCAGTTACCTGTGGAAATAAGGGTCTTAACTCATGTATCATCTCATGTTCAGAGTGTCGTGCTTGCTTTACAGCCTTGAATATTCATACAACTCATTATTATTACACTCTTTTTGTACCTATTAATTTAGCTAGCATGCTGTATATAAGGGCTGAACAGCTTTGGCTTTTGAGATTTACTTTCTTGCAGAGTTCAGCTCCAACCCGAATCAAGCTAAGCTGCCTTTATATTTCTAGTAATCATAAAAACATTACCTATAATTGTGTTTTTAATTTGTATGTGATTCTAGGTTTTGTAGCATTATACTTGAAAGAGTTTCAGTGTTTAAGTTATGTGTCTGTTAGTCTGGCGTCCTGAAGTTGTTAGACCTGTTCCTCCGTTAGAAGCACCGCCCTCTTGCAGATCTGACCAGGAAGAGACTGATGTCGTATTGTTCCTTTCTGTCACACTGACTCTCTTCATCTCTGTACTGGATTTTAAAAAGAATCAGAAATTAGTGGAGAATGAAGTCAAACACTTTCAAAAAGGACTTTGGAGATATTTGTTTCTGAGCAGGCAGCAGATCTTTGTTAGCTTTTATTTACCATTATGTGGGAAGGACGGTTCTTCTTGCTGGAGCTCAAACTGTGGAAATGGCTTCAGTAAATGTTTCTGCAGAAGAACTTTCTTGTTCCGTGTGCTGTGAAATCTTCAAGAATCCTGTGCTGTTATCATGCAGTCACAGTTTCTGTAAAGAGTGTCTTCAACAGTTCTGGAGAACCAAGAAAACTCAGGAGTGTCCTGTTTGTAGGAGATCTTCAAGAGATGATCCTCCAGTTAATCTTATTTTAAAAAACCTGTGCGAGCTGTTCCTGAAGGAGAGAAATGAGACATGTTCATCAGGATCTGAGGAGATCTGCAGTTTACACAGTGAGAAACTCAAACTCTTCTGTCTGGAGGACAAACAGCCTGCTTGTGTAGTGTGTTTTACTTCACAGCAACACGACAATCACAAATTCAGACCCATCTGTGAAGTGGTTTCCTCCTGCAAGGTAAGAGTCTCTTCATTCATATGTAAGCAATAGTAAGCACTCAGTATTTCTCTCTGCCATTTTACTTACCTTGAATATCGCAAAAACTATGTCCCATACTGATGTCTTCTGATTCTGTGCACATCTCATACTACATTGTTTAGGTCTTCAAACACAATATCACTTTATAACATTGAAATCTACCTTGCACCCTTGCTCACTGGGGTTGCACATATTGTACGAAAGTAACTACTACTCCAGTAGTAGTAGATAGTACTGTAGTTCTACTTGAACAATGTTAAAAAAAATGCCATAGCAGCTTCAGATGTCTGTCAGAGTAAACTACTGCCTTATTTATTTATTTTTAAATTTCATTAGTTTTATATTTAATTTGTTTATTAGAGTTGTAGTTGACAAAATGAGCTACCCCTGTTTCTACACCCTTCTTTAAGGAGATAGTTCATTCTGATAGACATTTGAATCTAACAAGATGTGCTAACCCTGTTTTTTTAGATGAAAAATGACAGATTGAGCTACCGGTAGCACATTCTGATGAGGTAGCACAGATCGTCAGAACACCAGCAGGTGGCCCATTGACAGAGTGTCCAGTTAAGTATAAGGAATATATCCGTCAATTATATGTGCCGAACTTCTTTCTGTAAACAGGTGGCGCTATGACTGTAACTGAATATTGGTATTTAGGTGTGTTTATGTTTACAAACTTGCAAGTGTGTGGCAGATTGAACTCTGCATATTTAAATTAATGCAAACATCACATTTCCTATTGCCAGAAGTTGGCGCTATGAATGCAATTGAAATTTAAAAAAGAAAAAAGAAAGGAAGAAAATAAAATGATCCTATAAAACATTAAATTTGAGGCAGATTGGATATTTAGGCCCAATCCCAATTCTACCCCTTAGCCCTTCCCCTTACCACTACCCCTCGTTTTGCGCGTTCACGTCAAGGGGTAGTGGTGTCCCAATTCTCTTTAGCTTGAAGGCATAGGGCTAAGGGCAAGGGGTATAAAAACAAAGATTTTTTCAGGACCACAAGAAAATTTCCCAGAATACACCTGCCACTGGCTGCCACTAGCTTAACCCGGAAGTAAGGAGATCCACAAATTAGTATTTTTTTGTCATTATTACGAATTTTTACTACAAACAAAAATATGTTTTAATATATTCATAACCAGGGTGCCACGGTGGCGTAGTGAGTATCACGTTCGCCTCACAGCAAGAAGGTTGCTGGTTCGAGCCCCGGCTGGGTCAGTTGGCATTTCTGTGTGGAGTTTGCATGTTCTCCCCGTGGTTGCGTGGGTTTCCTCCGGGTGCTCCGGTTTCCCCCACAAGTCCAAAGACATGTGGTATAGGTGAATTGGGTAGGCTAAATTGTCCGCAGTGTATGAGTGTGAATGTGTGTGTATGGATGTTTCCCAGAGATGGGTTGTGGCTGGAAGGGCATCCGCTGCGTAAAAAATATGCTGGATAAGTTGGCGGTTCATTCTGCTGTGGCGACCCCGGATTAATAAAGGGACTAAGTCGACAAGAAAATGAATGAATGAATAAATATTCATAACCACATTCGTGTTTTACCGTCATGCTTTTTTTTTTTAAAAAACGCTAAATTTGGCGATCTATAATCCATAATCATAACTCCAGTACAAGCGGTCCCACAACATTCTGACACACGATGACACTGGAATACCCTGTCAGTAATGTCTAGTGGCTGGGAATGAGCTTTTACAGTGTCTGCTATAATGTTATGTTGTTTTCGTGTGTTTACATAGATAAATACGGCCACGGAGTAAATACACAGTATAGTTACGATCTTATTGCCACATTAGATCGTCATGATAACATAATATACGCCTTCAGTGATTTCCTGAAGATAAACACCAAACAATATCACAACTGGAACAACTACAGCAGTCGTGATCCTCTGATCTCATATGAAGCAAGAGATCGCGGTGACATATGATGACGTGTGCAGGTGTTGAAGTGCTGTCCAAATTCTTAGGGGTAAGTTTTGAAGCCCTTCCCCTTAACCCTTGGTTGTAAGGGCCAAGGGGAAGGGGAAGGGAAAGGGGTAGGGGTACAAAAATAGAATTGGCATTGGGCCTTAACCTTGAGTTACAACAACATCCTGTTTCTTAGTGAAACATTGCAACTTGTGAGGCCGCCCTGGACAAGTCCTTCAATGCATACGCAAGATATTTGCCAAAGCCTTTAGATTACATTGCTTGTGCTTGGTGTGTATTTGATTAAATGTCTAGGAAAAGTTTATTAAAATACACCTGCAAAATAAGTGACGGCTTGGTTTCAGAGCCATTTTTATAGGTATTAGGACATTACCAATTTTGGACAGGTGTGGAAAACGTAGGACAATTAGGCCCTGTTTACACTGCCAGTTAAATGTGACACAATTCAGATTGTTTGCTCATATGTGACACAGATCAAATCTGTTCTATGACCGTGTAAACACGAAATAAACGCATACATTCAGATATTCAAAGATCGGTTTCAGGCCTCCTTCATATGTGGAAATAAATCAGATATAAATGGGATATGTGACAACGTGACTCATGTAAACAGGCAGATCAGATTTATTGAGGCGTTCTGTTTTGTATATTAAGCTTGCGACAATGTGGAACTTCTCCACGGTTTAATGACGTACAAGGAAGAGCATGTGTGGAGACTTCATGCGGTAAACAGCAACAACAGAGGAAACATGGAGGAGGAAAGTGGTCAGTGGTCGACGGCAGAAGTTACCTGCCTTCTTTCCCTGTGGGGAGATGAATCAGTGGAGGACACCATATATATAGGAACAAGCTGCGATGACGGCCCTTTCCCTCCTCCTCCGCCTCAAAATCATTTTAAAGTTGGGCGAACTTTGCATATTTCGCAGAGCTGAAAACAAGACAATTTCTTCCATCGTAGCTAGTGTGACGCAGATGCTAGAACCCGCCTTTGCGCATGCGTGACATTGTAAATTATATGCCAAGTGTAAACACATGAATCGCATATGGGTCACGATTAAAAGAACGTGTAAACGGACAGGCAAACAAATCAGAACTGGACATCAAGACCTGACAGTGTAAAGCAGGGGTGCTCAATCCTGGTCCTGGAGATCTACCTTCCTGCAGATTTTAGTTGCAACCCATATCAAACACACCTGCGTGTAATTATCAAGTGCTGTTCAGGTCCTATTTAATTGGTTCAAGTGTGTTTGATCAGGGTTGGAGCTGAACTCTGTAGGAAGGTAGATCTCCAGGACCAGGATTGAGCACCCCTGGTGTAAAGCTTTAGTGCAGGGGTGTCCAAACTCGGTCCTGGAGGCCTGGTGTCCTAAATATTTGAACTCCAACCCTAATCAAACACACCTGAACCAGCTAATCAAGCTCTTAGTAGATATACTACAGACTTTCTGGCAGGTGCGTTGAAGCAAGTTGGAGATAAACTCTTCAGGACACCAGCCCTCCAGGATCAAGTTTGGACACCCCTGCTTTAGTGTTTGTCTAAATTTTATAGGTGGTGCTGTCGAGCCATTTTGCCAAACCCGATTTTAAATTCTGAACTAATGTAGTAAACAATGTACACATAAAGAAAAACTGTAGAAGAAATCTCAGCACTAACAGTGATAATTTGGGGTTTTGTATATTTTTATCTGATCAATTCTAGAAGGAGCTGAATACAGCACTGGAGTCTTTACAAGACAAACTTAAACACATGGAAGAAGTTAAAGATGAGTTTGAGAAAACCCTTCAACATATTAAGGTGAGGAAGCAGAATCATTTTCATTGCAGCTGCTGGAGACACAATTATGACTTGTTATATTTAGTATAATGGATTCCAGTTAATTATTTTTTTGTTGATGACAAGCATCAGTCAGCTTCAAGACCTGTTATATCGAGTAGAGAGTCTATTATGGACTATAACGATGTAATGTTGATGTGTTAAAAGTGATTGTCATTTTCTTTTAGAATCAAGCTACGCACACAGAGCGTCAGATCAAACATCAGTTTGAGAAGCTTCATCAGTTTCTCCGAGATGAAGAAGCAGCGACAATCACTGCACTGAGGGAGGAAGAGGAGCAGAAGAAGCAGATGATGAAGGAGAAGCTGGAGGAGATGAACACACACATCTCAGCTCTTTCACACACGATCAAAGACACGGAGCAGATGCTGAAAGCCAATGACGTCTGCTTTCTGAAGGTCTGATCTCAGATCAGTGAGTGATTGATTGATGATGGATTGAGCTCTTGATGATCAGTTGTGTGTTTGTTCTGCAGGAGTTTCCAGTCTCGATGGAAAGGTGAGTGATCTGCTGGTGTCTCTGCTCTCGCTGCTTCTGAAGCCAAAGCCACTGCGGTTCTGATTCCTGAATGTTCTTCCAGAGTCCAGATCTCACAGCCGGATCCACAGACGCCTTCTGGAGCTTTGATTCATGTGTCCCGCTACTTGGGGAACCTGCCGTTCAGAGTCTGGGAGAAGATGCAGGACATCGTCCACTACAGTGAGTCTCTACAACATCTTTACTCTCACAAAGAAAGTGTTTCACTAAAGTACTTATTCAGGTTTGTGGTAAATACAGTTTTAATTTATAGTAGGTTACGATCATAATAGCCATCCATTTTCAATTGCTTATCTGGGGCTAGGTCAGGGGGGGCAGCAATCTTAGCAGGGAACTCCAGACTTACAGTACACAGACTGTCCCAGTCCACTTGTCAATCTCATGTTTCATCCGTCCCTCACTCGTGGACAAACCCCCCAGGATACTTGAACTCCTCCACCTGGCGCAAGGGTTCTCCTCCAACCTAGAGATGATAAGCCACTTTTTTCAGGTCGAGCTCCATAGCCTCGGACTTGGGGGTGCAAGACGAGTCAACCCCTGTATCTCCTATCTCTGTAGGCATGTCAGTGGGATAAAGAAGATATTTAAAGTATCCCTTCCACAATCCAATCCCCAGTCAAGATCAACAGCTCCCTACTTCCAGTATAAATGATGTTGGTGAAAAACTGCTACTCCTTCCTGAGGAATCTCTTTGAGATTTTTGAATAGTCCTCTTTTATGTCTCTCTGAATTCTTCCTAGGCCCAAGTTTTAACCTGGCCTATTGGTACCCATCAGTTGCCTCGGGAGCACCTCAAGCCAACCAGGCCATACAGGACTCCTTAGCTTGATGCCGTGCTATGATTCTATTGTCCATCACCAGGTTCACCTCACAGCCACAGTCTCCAGCCTCCCTCAGGGTCTGATCTCTTCTGGAGATTAATATTGAAAATCTCTATGACATATGGTTCTCCCAGCACAATCAGACCCTCAATATATTTGGGCCTGCCACATCTGTCCAGCCTCTGCCGGAGGATTCAACTTACCACCAGGTTTGAACTAGGATTGGGGAGGTTGTTGCTCCCGATCTTGCCTCTTCAGGTATCACTGTCATTACCCACATGTTTGAGTGTCGTAATTCATAATCATTTGTAGTTGATCGTTATATGACCATGACAATAAAAGCAGCTGTTGATTGTGTCTCTTCAGCTTCTGTGATTCTGGATCCAAACACTGCAAATCCACGTCTGGTCCTTTCTGATGATCTCACCAGTTTGAGGTTTACAGGGAAAGATCAACCTGTTCCTGATAATCCAGAGAGATTTGACTATTATGAGTGTGTTCTGGGTTCAGAGGGTTTTACCTCAGGAAGACACTGCTGGGATGTGGAGGTTAAAGAGAGTCGATGCTGGAGTCTTGGAGTAACTACAGCATCAAACCAGTGGAGGGGATGGGTTTTCTTCAGCTCTAGTGTCTGGGGTGTGCAGTATGGTTGTACTGTAAGGTCTGATTTTCATGTTAATCAGGATCTTGAGCGTGTGAGAGTTGATCTGGACTGTGACAAAGGAACAGTGTCTTTCTCTGATCCTGTAACAAACACACATCTACACACATTCACAACCACCTTTACTGAGTCTGTCTTTCCTTTCTTCTATAGTTTGATGTCCTCTCTAAGGATCTTACCGTTCAGTGGTCAGTGAAAGTTACACCTGTAGGTCTGCATCATCCTTCATAGCATTTGTTATTTATTAGTTAATTATAAGTTTCTTATTTATGATATTTTTAACAATTGCGTGATATTGTAGTCATTTTATTGTAGTTAAGTCTAATGCTGTGTTCACACCAGACGCGGCAAGTGCAGATAAATCACACTATACGTGCGTAAAAAGACATGTGAACATTTTAAGTTTACTCACATTTCCCGTCAAATACGCTTCATTCGCACGTCAAATCGCATCATAGGCAAGGCTTCTGTCTGCCTGGTGACTAGCTTTATTGCTAAATGACTAACATGGATTTTATTGAGAAAATAATAGTGTTTATGTGCTTTATGATGGCTGAAAAAAAGCGTCAATTTGTTTGGAGCAGTGTCTCAGTCCACTAGATCCTTTCAGAGGTGCACGGAGCTCTATGAGTTCATAAACTCCTCCAGAGACCTGGATAATGAGAGTGAGGATAATGACCTCACTCTCACAGTTCAAAACTAGATTAAAGACCTATCTTTTTAGTAAAGCATACACTCAATACATCACTTAGCGGTATGATGCACGAATGTGCTCCACGCATCCCCTTTATATACACTATGAACTGCAGCTACGCTAATTATTTTCTTTTTCTCTATTCCAACTGGGGATACTCTTCCCGAGGCCCCCAGAGACTATGCAGCGCCACGGATGCGATCCAAGACCCGTGACGAGACGATCCCAAGGCTCCTTAACCCTGGACCAGGCTGTATCCTGAGCAGCTGCTTGGCGGAGTAGCAAGCAAGAGACGGATTCCCGTGACCTTCCAAGGACAGACGAGCCTCGAGTTCTCCAGCCTCCAGCGACTAGACTGCAGCTAGAGCTGCGCACCGATGGATTACTCTTCAGTGTTTGGACTCTAAGTAGTGAATATTAAACAACACTGAACTGAACTGAACTCAGCTATATACTAGCTAATAATTTACTAGCTAATAACTAAACTGACATTTTCAATTTACTATAACCTTCTATGTGAAGCTGCTTTGACACAATCCACATTGTAAAAGCGCTATACAAATAAAGGTGAATTGAATTGAATTGAATTGAATTGAATAATGGAGGCTTTCAGCCGTGCTTCTGACTGAGCCGAGCCCAGTTTGATAAACTGTTGTTGGTGTCGGCAGAAGGATTTTCCCCCGGGACACCAACAACAGGTGCTATTTCATAATCACACCCCCACAAGAGCAAGCTCCTGATTGGTTAATGCAGCACAAATGTCCGCTGAAGTTCAGATTTTCAAACTCAGGCCATACGCGTGTGATAAGAGCGTCAATTGTGCAAAATGCTCAACTCGCTCCACGTCTATCGTGCCACAGGATGTCTATTCGCTTCTCTGTATTGACTTAACATGGAAATCACTCGCGCTTGACGCTTCTTCTACGCCAGGTGTGAATGCAGCATAATGTTTGATATACTGCCTTAGCTATTTAAAAAAATATATTTTTACCTTTTTTTTTTTACAAACAAATTAATTTATGAAAAAACGTTTCTCATCATTTTTCCTTTTGGTTTAGGAGTGACCCAATACAATCAAAGTGAAGAATGCATATGATCGTTTTCTCTACAATGTCTGGTGACTCAATTCTGCAGACCATATATACGCAAGTGCATAAATGGGGCAAAAAAGAGCATCTCAACCATTAATGTTTACATTTTTCTCCCCTGTATAATGGAATTGTCTTGTTCTATCACAGATTCTGACAGTATGATAACCTTGGATAATAATATCAGGGTTCCACGGTATTGTGATTACTGCTGTAAAATATATTCTTTTTAAATCTCTGTGTAAAAACAAAAAAATTCCCCCATTGAACACAATATATTTTATTTTGAGAAACGTTCAAAATATTTTGGAGCAGTAAACATGTCAGGCTAAATAATCTGCTGTCTACATTAGTTTCAGAAACACAGATTTCTTTACAATTTAAAACGGCATCTTTGGATATCTTTTCTGTTGGAGATAATGATGTCCTTAAAGAAAAAAATCTTATCTATAACATAGGAAAGGAATAACAGATAATTTGGGGGGGGGGGGGGGGGGTTGGGGTTAAAAACCTTGAGTTTTCCAAACTGCGATATACCTTGAAAAACAGTTATCATCCCGGTTATAAACAGTTCTAATCCACATAAATGTCTTCGTAATCTTTCATATTAGAGTTATACAAATAATCGTAATAACTTTCAAAACTTATCCACACAATCTCTCATTCATGTAAGCCTCCATAGTTGATTGGGTCTGCTCATTTTTTACACTTCCTTCAATATTTGATGCCCCAAAGCACGCACATTTCCCCCTAGTGGATCAGCTAATTACTTAAATTACTAAATAAATACACATGTATGCAGAGTTCTGGTGGTGCACTTGCACAAATTATTCTAATGACAAAATCCGTGTCACAAACTCATAAAATCATTCCAATGCATAAATTGTATACATACTTAATTGAAATGAATGGAAGAACGTTTGTAGATTTTTTTGTAAATAAATCTATATACAGTGCTAAACATAAACGAGTATGAGAAAATGTATATTTTTTATCCATGTCTAAGTGATTATAGGTAATATATTTTAGTGCATTTGAATAAAACAGATTTATTAAATGGATATATTTAATAAAATATGATTTTATTCACCAAACATCTTTAAAAATAGAAAGATAATACATATCGATACATATTGAAGATAATAATATTGGCAAAAATTACAACATTTACAAAATATATACAACATTTTCTACAAAAATTAACAAAATATTATCTCTATCTTACCGTATCAAGAATTTTTTTCTTTTTCTTGAATTTTGCTCTTTATTTTATTTTTAATATGTTTCCCTAGCATATAAATTGGGATGTACTAATTTTGGACCGTTATCGTAAGTTATCAGCTCCAAATTTGGCTTCAGTGCTGACTTATCTAATGAATACGCATAAATGTTATATTGTAAAGCGTCCTATAAAAAAATATTAATCTAAATGAGAGATATGTAAGGGGTGTACTCTCAAAACTTATATGAATCAATAATAAATCCTTCGGCAGAAGCACTATTTGTAATGTATTACTAGGGCCAGACGGAATCTGCGGACATTTTTTGCTATTTCTGCGGAGTATTTTGTTAAAAAACTGCGGATTTATGCGGAATGATTTTGGGAGCATCATAACTAAAAACTTAATATGTGAAATAAAAGTAATACCTTTTTAACTTGTATTTAATGTTTATAATGTGAATCCAATTAGATCCACTTTATTTGGTGAACAAAGCAAGTCTTACATATAAAATATCTACTAAAGGACAGAAAATATTACTTTACAAACTATATTGTAAATAAATCATATGAATATTTTCATATTAGTCAATATTATTACTGAAATTAATTAAAAAACTGAATAAATATAAATTTACACACATTTACACCAGTAAAAAAACAGAATCGATGATGGGCTAAAAATCTGTGGAAATCTGTGGAATTCTGCGCGCGCAGATTCCGTGTGGCCCTATGTATTACTAACTAACTAGTGTGTGCTGATTTAATGCAAAATATTTCAATATGTTTTATTTCTTTAATATATAAAGTTAAGTTTGGAGCGCCACAGTGGCGTCACAGCAAGAAGGTCCCTGGTTCGAGCCTCGCCTGGGTCAGTTGGCCTTTCTGTGTGGAGTTTGCATGTTCTCCCCGTGTTCGCATGGGTTTCCGAGTGCTGCGGTTTCCAAAGACATGCGCTATAGGTGAATTGGGTTGGCTAAATTGTCCGTACTGTATGTGTGTGAATGAGTGTGTATGGATGTTTCCCAGAGATGGGTTGCAGCTGGAAGGGCATCCGCTGCGTAAAACATATGCTGGATAAGTTGGTGGTTTATTCCGCTGTGGCGACCCCGGATTAATAAAGGGACTGAGCCGAAAAGAAAATGAGTGAATAAAGTTAAGTTTGAAGCAGTTATTCATGTCCAGACACATATGAATGGATGTCTACGGCCCTCTGCTGGATATATGTGGTCATACCACTTTTTGTCCTTCAAATTAATAATTCCTTCTAAAAACAGCCAGCAGATAGCTGTATTCTGTCCCAATTTCAGTTTCAGAAACAACTTGTTTTTAATGTAGGCCATCAATTAAATGATTTCTTCTTCATGAAAATAAAAAACAAGTGAGTAAATATGAAAGTAAATAAATATTAAATTAAAAAAAATAAGTAAATATGAAAAGCATAGTAGAAACTTTAAAATATTCTCATATTTAAAGTAAAAAAAAAAAATATTAACCTACTGCTTTCGTTCAGTGATTCTTCATATCCTCAATGTTGCTGTTGTGTACAGTTCACCAAACTGTTAGCCCTTGCTAACCTTAAATTTGGCCCACTGTCCCATTTGAAAAGAGAGGGAGAATGCTGGGTAGGGGGATGGGGTATCTTTGACAGAGATTGTCATTTCAAATTTTCAGAGCAGAACTTTTTGGTTGTTTCTTTTGTAATTGGTTTTGTTGAGACTGGTCTTTTAAAAATGTAAATGCTGTCACTCAACGGAGAGGGCAATGCACAAGACCTTAGCAAGTAAATCAAGGCAAAGGCAGGTGCAGCTTAGTGTATTCAACAGTGAACTCCATTGTTTTATTAATGAAATTGTTTGTATTTTTTACTGTAATAAATTCATTCTAAAATATAAAAAATATTCAATACATTAAAATATTTAAATATAATTTGAGACAACATTAACTACTCATTCATTCATTCATTTTCTTGTCGGCTTAAGCCCCGTTTACAAGAGTGCGTTTTAGTTTTAAAACAGCATTTTAGCATGAAAACGATCCGCGTCCACTCTAGCGTTTCACCCAGCGTTTCTGAACATATCTCCATCCACCCTACTCCACCAAAAACATATATCACGTGACCATTCGCGCACTCTGTGCATGCGTGTTTCCCCCCATCCACACTGAGACGGAGCAACAGCGTTTTAGAATGAAAACGGTCTCTCCAGGGTTTCCAAAACGCTCCGTTTTTGGGGCTCGAAAACTCCGGCGTAGTGTGGATGGATGGCGTAACCGTAGCAAAACTTATGCGTTTTAAAATGAAAATGCATTAGTGTAAACAGGGCCTTAGTCCCTTTATTAATCTGGGGTCGCCATAGCGGAATAATCCGTCAACTTATCCAGCATTTGTTTTACGCAGCGGATGCCCTTCCAGCCACAACCCATCTCTGGCAAACATCCATACATTCTCATTCACACCCATACACTACGGACAATTTAGCCTAACCTGTACCGCATATCTTTGGACTTGTGGGGGAAAAGGAGCACCCGGAGGAAACCCACGCAACCACGGGGAGAACATGCAAACTCCACACAGAAATGCCAACTGACCCAGCCGAGGCTCGAACCAGCGACCTTCTTGCTGTGAGGCGAACGTCACTACGCCACCGTGGCGCCACAACATTAACTAGTTATTTTGAAATATTAGGAATGGAAATTTTAATGTAATACAGTTTGGTATATTTACCTTTGGCCCACATTCCTCAATCAAGTTTGGTCTTTTGACCCTTCATAAGAAAAAGTTTGGAAACCCCTGTTATAGAGTATTTCTCATCACAACAATGCCTGACATTGAATTATTCCCCCTTAACACGTGCTATGTTCTTTTGTGATCAATTTCAGGTCCTAGGCAATGTCTAAAAAAAATGTAAAAATGGAACTAACCATTTTACAACAGCGTCAATATTACATTTCAGACAAATAAACATTGCGTTACTTACTTTTACTTAATGTTTCTTCTTTCCTCAGCTTCCTTATCATAAATAACAACACATGCTGAATGTTTTTTTCTGCCCATGATGTTGCGTACATCACAATTAACGTTTAAGATGATTTCTGGCCCACCGAATAGCATTTCAACCGTTAATATCGGTCTTTGTTTTGAAAAGTGTCATAATAACCGGTCACTCATAAACTGGTACAAAATGACAGAACAAACATGGCTGTTTTATGCTCATAATACTGTATTCAGTATTAGTATCGACAGCGTTAAACTAAATAATAACAGAAAAACGAATTGGTTTCGCCCTCAGTTCTGAATCTCCCGCCGTGAGCGCACACAGCACTGGCTCCGCCCTCTCCGGCTAGACTTCCCCCAGAGGGCGGGTCTTGGAGTTCTGTGTGACTTCTGATTGGTAGAGTTCCAGCGGCGCGCGTACTGCGCATGCTCAGTGACCCCACCGCCTCATCCTGTATTTACTGCTATTGAAAATGGCTGCCACAGATGCTGCCGAGATTTCACACAAACAAAAACTACTTCCACACTCGACTAAATGAAACGGAATCAACCTGAATGCGGAGAGGAAATAATATATGACCTAAAACGGAGTTCGTTTCCTTTCGTGTCAGCGTTAAAGTATTGTTTGAGAGTGTGAGCGCTAATTTTAGCTCAAGCTAACAGTCAGGGGCGCGCGTGTCCGGGCTTGAGCAGAACCGGAGAGTCCAATGGCTGACCCGAGAAAAGTCCCGTTCGTCACCCTCGCCTCTTTCAGCACCACACCGGCGGCGCCCGAGACTAAAAAACGCCGACGGGAGGATGAGGAGAATGAACCTAGCCCCGGTGTCACCGGTGGGGGGCTGTTCGGTAATGTTACCGCGAAACCGGCAACGGATCCCGGCGAACCCAAACGCACCGTCCGCCTGAACCTGAGCCTGTCAGAGCCGAGTGAGCAGAAATCACCAGAGTTTAACTACGGCGAGCTCATCACCGCCAGCCTGCAGGTAAGACCTTGGAAACGGTTATGGTGGGTTTAAAACCGGATTCATGGGTTTAAAACCGAATTGATTTGTCAGAAGCGAACTTTTCGTAAATAAGATGTAACTTCAGACACTTTTGGTGAAAGTTTGTTTTTAACTTGGTACTTTGTCGACAAATTGAGGTAAAGTTGGTTTTATATTCGAGCAGTTCAAGTGTTGTGGATGTGAAATGTGCAGTAAAAACTCAAACTCACAGAGAAAGTGTTAACAATATATTGAAACATCTATTTATATTTTCCAAAACAACTAACCACAGACTTATGGCATCAGAAAAAGTCAATCTGCGAACATATTTTAGATTTTATATGTGGTAAAATGAACATGCTTTATGGATGTGACAAAAGTCTGAGGTTGCAGTATACAACATGCTTTCTAGAAATTCTGGAAATTAAACTGCACAACCTAATTGAAATAATGCTAATCAGAAGAATAATAGTTGCTCTCTATAGAACAAGAATGATTGATTTTATTTGACATTTTTGCATTTATGAGGGAAAAGCTTGGTTGTAGGCCTCTGTGTTATGGATGTGACGGATGCAAAAGTGCCTCTTGTGTGACTTTGGTAAATCAAATATAATAGTTTGAAAACATCGACAGAGATTTTTGAGTGTTGTTACAATAAAATACAAACCTAAAAAACTAGAAAGGGTTTCACTACTGTGGTGAAAATGTTTTTATGGCAAAGTTGACATTTGCTTGGATTTGCTCATAACCGTCTTTACCTCAATGGAAACGGTTATGGGTTTGAAACCAGATTGATTTGTCAGAGGGGAACTTTTAGTAAATAAGATGTAAGATACTTTTGGTAAAAGTTAGTTTTTAACTCAGTATTTTGTCGACAGATGAAGGTAAAATTGGTTTTACAGTCGAGCAACTCCAGCGTTATGACTTTTGTGACTTTTGCAGTAAAAACTCAAAACATAAATACACAGAGAAAGTATGTTAACATTATTTATTATGAAACATCTGTTTATATTTTACAAAACAACTAACCACAGAGTTGTGGCATCAGAAAATTATTGATTTGATTAAAAAAATTTGCGTTTATGAGGAAAAAAGCTTGGTTATGGATGTGACTGATGTAAATTTGTCTCTTGTGTGACTTTGGTAAATTAAATAAAATTGTTTGAAATCATTGGATTTCATTCAAATCATTGTTTTATTTGACATTTTTGCATTCATGAGGGAAAAGCTTGGTTATCGGCCTCTCCGTTATGGATGTGACAGATGTGAAATTGCCACTTGTGTGACTTTGGTAAATCAAATATAATAGACATTTTTGACCAATTTTATAGTACTGTAAAAGACAAGCCCACACAAAAAAACTAGAAAGGGTTTCGATATTTGGGTGAAAACATAATTTTTTGATGGCAAAGTTGACAAATTGCTCATAACCAACTTTGTCAATGGAAACGATTATGTGTTTGAAACTAGATTTGTTTATCAGGATCAAACTTTTAGTTAATAAGCTGTCAGGGTGTCTGCGGTAGGCATGGGCCGGTATAAGATTCTGACGGTATGATAACCTTGGATAAAAATATCACGGTTTCACGGTATGAGGGTATTGTGATTACTGCTCTAAAATATTCTTTTTAAATGTCTGGCTAAAAAACAAAATCTTTTTCCCCTTTGAACACAATATATTTTGTTTTGAAAAAAGCATTTAAACAATTTTGGGGCAGTAAACATGTCAGGCTAAAGTATTCAAGTGAATCATTGACTTCTGCTGTCTTCATTTGTTTCAAAAACACTGATGTGTTTACAATTTACTCCTAAAAAACAAACAAAATAAATGTAAATAAAAAAATCTTACTCATACCTCAGGAACGGTATAGCATAATTTTTTTGCGGTATGAAAACCTTGACTTTTCTATACAGCGGTATACCTTGAAAACGGTTATCGTCCCATGCCTAGTCTGTGTGGTCTTAAAACGTCTTAAACTTAATACAAGCTGGAAGATACTTTTTGTGAATGTTTGTTTTTACTCTGTTTTAACTGACGAATCGTTAAGTGGCAAATGTGTGATTTAGTGGTTATTAAATATCCTTTATGGATTCTGAATAACTTTAGGTTAGAACGAAGTATCTCCATAATCATTAGACGTCAAAATCAGTTCTGGGCAAAGCTTAATCTCTAATCACATTCAAAATAAGTTTGTTTTGGCATAAGTTATGTGTATGTGTTATAAATATCTATTCTGAATATGAAATACACACGCATGCATAAAAGCAAAACTATACAAGCTTTTTGCATAGATATTTACACGTAAATATAATTTGTCTCCTATACATATTCTATATCAAACATATATATTGTCAAACATATACATGCATATATATATGTGTGTGTATGTGTGTATGTATGTATGCGCGTGTGTGTGTCTCATTAAGTGTGATGCAAGTTAAAGAGCCCATATTATACATTGAAAAGGGTCATATATTGGTTTTGGGGGTCTCCAACAGCAGGCTGATCTGATTGCATGGTCAAAAAACACTTTCATTGTCTTATAATATGCATTTATTTTTACCTCATTATCCCAGCGACTCCTATATGAATCGTTCAGCGATTCATTTGTTCCAAAACCCCTCCTTCGCGCGATGCTAAACTGCGCTGATTGGACCGATGACTCAGTCTGTTGCGATTGGTCGACAGCGCTCAGCGTGAGAGAATGCCCACCACGGCTTATCAACATTGAAGTCATAGTGTGTGCGTGAGCTAATCTGCTAACACTCGCTTTTAACGGGAGTCGCCCGTATTTCAGACACCTCACCCCTGAAACTAACCCCCGATCTCCCAGCATATCACTCTAATTCTAAACCAGAAGTAAAAACAGCGACACACATTCAGTATTAGTGCACACAGCGGCAAAAGCTGAACCATTATAAACAGCACGGCCGCACGTGTGTAGCAGAGCTCATGGTGGCCATGGCAACGACACACAGCAGAGGATAACGCTCAAACGCATTTTAATCCGTAAACACAGCGGCACGCGTCGCGTTTACAACGTGCTTTTAGACGCGATATGAGAATACAAGTTAACCAGAGACACTACAAGTGGTTACAAGTTACAAAACACAGTTAAATGCATCATTTACAAGCTAGAGAAAACAATGAGGCGACCGTTTTAATCGCACTTACTCACACTTGCTGGATAGCAGACGAGGGAAATGTCCTGGTGCTCCTAATCCTCCGTTGTAAGCACTCCTTTCTGCAGAATTTCTGCAGAAACTACTAACTCTTGAAAGTCTCATCTCTGGGTTCTCTGCACACTTCCAATATCCAGCCGAGCACAGTGCTCTTCACTGTGTTGCCAGATGTTGCTGACTTTTTTCAGCCCAAACCCTCTCGAAAAGGTTTTACCTGCACAATCAAGTTGAAAACCGCCCGATCTGGCAACTTTTTTGCACCGCTGTTGTCTGTGAGTGGGGTTGGGGATTTCGAATCTGCGCGCGCATAAATGGGCGGGGCTTATGTTTCGTTTTCACGTCATGCCGAAACGGCTAAAGACTCGTTAGCACGGCGACTCGTTTGAGGAACAATGAGTCGACTCTTTTATAGATGAATCAATAGTTTTAAACACTGTGCACTTTCAGATTTAAGCCTTAGCTGGACATTTCACTTCACTTAGAGCTGTGTGACACACTGCATACAAGCTCATTTTCAAAAACCCATAATAGGGGCTCTTTAAATCTTGTAGTGTAGAACAAACAAGACTTATCGTTGTGGCAGTAATAAGCTTTGTAGTATGCATATAGAAAAAATACAATATAATAAAAATAAAAAATTGAAATTGAGGATGTTTTTTTTTTTTTCTCTCAATTTATTAGCATTTTTCTATGTGCACGTTTTCTTAACTTGCAGTGCATTTCTGTATTTGTATGTGTTGTCAAACTGGTGAATGTGTTTTTTATATGCCTGTACACACCGTACTGTAGTCTGTACTAACTTTTTTAAACCACTAGTCTTTGCCCATTTAGTCGATGCTATTGAACTAATTATTTTATTTACTTCGATTCAAAATATCTATTTTGATTCATTTTTTATGAATGTTGAACATTATTTCAGCTTATTTTGACATTTTAACATCAAAGTTGCCGAAAACAAGTATTTAAACACATTTCTTGCATTTATTATGTAAAATCACTTTTATACATTGATGCAGACACCAGAGTGAACAGTCTCTACTTTGACTTCCTTAAAGAAGTATCTGTATCTTCAGTCTATAATAGTAACGGCAGATCCAGATTTAGCTGAACGATGAGCGGTGCAGTAGTTTTAAGCTTGTGACTATTTTATTATAGTTGCATACCAGAAAATATTATAGCATGGTAACTTTCAGAAAGTACCAGCACATTTTAAATAAATAATAAAAGTATCATCTGAATGTATGTAGTAGTTTTTGTGTAGTGAATGTCTTTTATGACTGTCTGTTAATTGTAAACCTTTTGTCGTTTATTCTGAGATCGCCTTGAAAATAGCCTTGATGCTGGCATGGTGCTGAAAGGTGAATAAAAACAAAAACAAATGGTGTGACATGCAGTAACAGCTGGATAACAGTAAAGACAATCTTTAGGAATATTGCATATGGGTATGCTATATAGATATTATCTGTATTGCACTTTGACAATAAATAGGGCTGCATATTATTGGAAAAATCTGACATTGCTGTGATTTGATTTTCTGCAATAATTATTACAATTAGGCCTGTCACAATTATTAATATATCAACTTATCATGCAGTAAAGGCATAGATAAATACAGCAGATTAGGGCTGTGCAATAATACGATATTTGATCGTGGACGATAAAAATGACTACACGATCCACTTTTTCAGAAAAATCGTTGTATCGCCATACAGTATATAGTGCAGTGCTTCCGCTTCATACATTCTTCCATGACGGGGCGCCACACCAAATTTCATCCCACCACGGCTTTATTACTGCTTCTCATTCAAATCATTCTGTCGTCTGTCGTGGTTTTGTTTTTTAATAGTGGGTTATAAACGCACCACAACGTATTAAAAGGTAAGTGAATTTTACAGCGGGAACTTTTCTGTAACCATAGTAGTGCTGTGCATCATTTGTTTAACCCTTTAAGGTTACATGCTGACAGGGCTGCGCGATGCGCGAGGCCAGCATACAGGCGTAGCTTTCAGTTTAGATGAACAGTTTCCATAAATATTCTTTAGGACGCATTAATGGCGCTCTGTAGGTCTATTGGAGACATTCGTAAATATTCCTAGCAAATCTAATAAATGTTGGAGGCATGCGCGTTACATAAACGCACTAAATCACATTTCAGTAGCGTTTATTTGAGGGCGCGCAAGAAGTTGTGCGCGCGCAAGAATTTGTGTGCACGAACAGAGGAAATCCGCACGCAAGCAAAGAGACCCGCATGCTCGTATGCACAACAGCAATATAAGAGCCCATTATGTATACATTGCGATTGTGATGGCTTTGTAAATGTTTTTTTATTACCATTTGTTGAGTCTCCCCATACATTTTTATAGAGCGCTTGGAACCAGAAGCCACTTCACGTGACGTCACACTTAACAAGCGGATTTTATGCCACTGATTATATTATGATTCTATAACCGCATAATAATACCCATAAATCCTTAAAAATACCTGCCATTCTTTTTTTCTTTTCTTCTTTTTTTTTTAAAGATTTATTTTTGGCCTTTATTAGATTGGACCGTAATGAGACAGGAAGCGAAGTGGGAGAGAGAGAAGGGGGTAGGGTTGGGAAATGTCCACGAGCCGGGATTCAAACTCGGGGCACCTGATGTGCTACTGCACCATATGCTAGCACACTAATCACAAAGCTATTGCGCTGATATACTTGGCATTCTTAAGGTTATTTAGAATCTATAATTTGATATTAAAAAGGTAAATGTCCTATCATATACACTATTAAATGTCCTCTCAGGTCCAAGTGGAATTTAAATATCATTAAAAGATGGCTTTAAAGTTATTTGTGAATTTGTAAATGTAAATTGCAGTGGCAAAAAGTATTGAGGTCATCTCCAAGTTTTGCACGATAAGTCGATATATTGATTATTGTGACAGGCCTACCCGTGTGCCCAACTGTTTATCAATGCATTGTGCAGCTCTAATAATAAAGCATTGAAGTTCTAGTGCACACTGATGAGCGTTGTTTATACATTGGCAGCAGAAAACCCATAATGCATAACTCATAGCTGTTTGCATGTAAACAAGTGAATTGGTTTTGTCTGACCTGTTGTATTTGCTCCTGAAGGTGAGGAAAGCTCCGCAGGGTCTCGCTCCGGCTCTGGACCCCAGCGACCCGTTTGCAGACGAAGACAAAGAGCGGCAGGAAGTCGAGGCTCTCGCCAGGAAATTTGAGAGCAAATATGTATGTATTGTACATCGACACCTGTCATCGAGTGCGTTTACTTGCATGTTGTTAAGCTGACTTTCTTCAAGGTCCTGTGAAGTGCTTTGATGTTTAATCTCAACTCAAATGTGACGTAGAGTAGCTCCTCCCCTTTTTAAAAAAAGCAGCCAATAGCATTTTGTTTCATCGCAGCTTTTTCAATGAAAGTGGTTTAGCTCAAGCGCATCAAATGTGAAGCGTCTTGAAGGGGGCGGGGCATGTCAAATACTAGAGAGCATTTGATTGGTCAAGATTTGGTGAGAAACTGAAGTATGAGGTGACGTCAAAAAAAATTTACATTCATTTAGGCGGAAGTGACAAACTACGCGCTTTTCATGTTTATATCAGTTTTATGTCTTCTAAACGCAAACTTTGTCGTTGTTTTGTACCACACTAGCTTATAGATATCCTTATAGACTAACATACTGATACTTACATCTATAAAGTAGTATGTAGTAGACATCTAGTGGTTAATGTAGGTATTTCAGTTCAATTTTCATATATCCATTGACCTTATGTGAACACAGGTGGCGCCAGTTTGACACAAACAGTAGCGAGTATGTCTGACGATCGAACCTTACTCCGTTATCTGATCAGCTAGTGTTTACATTTGTATTATTTAGTAATTAAATACAGCATAGTGAGTTTTTAAAACTGAATCTGCATCTCCTGAGGACAGTAGAAATGAAATGAGGTCGCATTTTAGCCACATTCGCATACATTGAGCAGTCTACAAGACTAAGGCCCCGTTTACACTAGTGCGTTTTCGTTTTAAAATGGCGCTTTAGAATGAAAACGATCCGCGTCCACACTAGCGTTTCACCCAGCGTTTCTGAACATATCTCTGTCCACACTACTCCACCAAAAACGTATATCACGTGACCATTCGCGCACTCTGGGCATGCGCGTTCAAGTATAAACAGGAAGCATGTGTCTCGCTGGTTCTTCCCGGTGTAACCCAAAACCGGCGTTCTAAATAGGGCTTACGCCGCTTGAAACGTGAGCGATTAGCGAGTGCTCGAACAATAGCTTGCCTCTTGTGAATATATGCAGCTGTTGTAGTAAAAAAGGCAGAGTTTAACTGCACAATGGCGCCTAAAACGGACGATAGTGCAAACAACGCTCCCATTTCTGTGTCCAGCAGCCACGTCTCCGTTTTCAGAAGTCTCCGTTTTCCCCCTATCCACACTGAGACGGAGCAGCAGCGTTTTAGAATGAAAACAGCCTCTCCAGCGTTTCCAAAACGCTCTGATTTCAGAGCTCGAAAACTCCGGTGTCGTGTGGATGGGTGGCGTAACCGTACCAAAACGTATGCGTTTTAAAACGAAAATGCATTAGTGTAAACGGGGCCTAAAGTGAAATAAGCAAGGCTAGTCGGGGTGCTGAAATATAAACTGGCAGTGGGCTGGTTATAGAGGCCAAAGCAATGACAGACATTCTGACACTGAATGCAGAGGACAATAGCTGACTTTAGCATTTATTTTTCGACACTTTTATTCATTAGAAGAGTCAAAAACGTACATGCAGTCCCTTTATTAAGCTGATTTGTGTAATGTGATGTAAATGCATGACCATTTATTAGATTTATTTTATTGGATAAAGGTCAAAAGCAGCTTTAAATGCTATCTGAACAGGTCTTTTTTTATTAAATATCGCAATTTGGCTTTGCATATAAACGTCTTTACTGGGATTTCAGCAGTTTATTCATGTGCTCAAGTACACAGCGGGCACTTCTAGACAGAGCTGGTGGCAATATTTCACACACTATGATGCTTTTTTTGGTTTAAAGCATGAAATCAAGTCATCAACTCACACAGTTGATACAGAATCATCCTCATAAAATCTGTGCTGCACAGCTTCTGACAGATTTCATGCAAACATTTTTAAGCCTCTGATGCTAATGTTTGGGCTGTGACGTCAGCTGCTGGCGAGAAATCTGGCAAACCTTAGAAGCTCATGTAAACACAAGTGTTGTATTTATTTATAGCATAACCGGTTTGCTGATTTGCATGTAAACACATAAAAGTTTATGAAATAATCAGATTTTTTGATAGTTTTCCATTATTTTGTACATGCAAACGCTCTCATTTATATGTGTATCATGCACGCTTGTTTTTATTTACAGTGAAAATGGTTAATCTTAAGTATAACTGGTTAATTAGCTCGTTTAATCCCACCACTCACAACTTAGACTGTGTTTTTCTTATTTCTTTAAGCTCTAAAAGTAGAGTTGTTGGCTTTGGGCTTGAATTTCCAATTTTAAATAGAAAAAAAAATGTTTTAATTAATGTCACATGACCTAGATGAAGAATCTGTCACCGATATTAAAATGGATGTATTATTAATATATAATGAATTCATATATAACATAATATTCATATGTATAACAATTTAATTAATTAGTTTCAGCGGAAAATGGTTGATTTACGGGGGAGCAAGAAAAAAAATGGATTAAATTGTATAAATATTGTATGTAATGTTATTTTAATTATCATAAAAATAAGTTTTAATTGCATTTTGATGTTCAGGGAGGCGCTGTTAAGAAGAAGAGGAAAGACCGGATGCAGGATCTGATTGATATCGGTTACGGATATGATGAAACGGATCCGTTTATTGACAACTCTGAAGCGGTGAGTGTGAGAGAGAGAGGGCTGTATTGATCATCAGTGAGAACATCATGGGTGATTCTCTCCTGAAATATGCTAAAGCACTGTTTAATAACACATGAGTAGGCCCACATGGAATTTATCCGTGATTTTTAGCGCATCATTGCGTCCATTTATTTACTTGTGTGAATGTGTGTAAATATTTGTTTATTCAAAAATATTTTTTAATTTATTTCAGTCATATTATTGACTATTATAAAAATATTCATATGATTTATTTACAGGACAGTTTGTAAAGTCATTTTTTGTCTTTCAGTAGTGGTATTATATAAGAGACTTGCTTTCTTTACCAAATAAGTGGATCGAATTGGATTTGCATTGTAAGCATTAAATAAAAGTGTAAAAAGATTACATTTTTTATTTCATGTATTATGTTTTTAGATACTACCAAAATTATTCAACATAAATCTGCAGATTGCGCAGAAATGACAAAAAATGTCTTACCCAATGGTTCTGTCTGACCCTACTCATGCGAAAGAAAATGACACTGTTAGAGATTTGCCATTTGACCACATTCACATCTTTTCCTGTCAAAAAATGCTTTCAAATTCTTTGACCAGTCATTCTTATGCATGAATCAAAGTATTTTTCTGGTAAATCTATGAATGTATAGAAACTCGGCTGTTTATCTGCAAATTATATATTGTATAATATAATGATTTTGCAATATACATTTGACATCAGAATTATTAGCCCCCCTTAGATTTTTTTGTTTTAATTATTTATAGATTTTTTTCCCTAAGTAAAGTTTAACAGGAAATATTCACAGTATGTCTGGTAATATTTTTTCTTCTGGAGAAAGTCTTATTTGTTTTATTTTGGCTAGAATGAAAGCAGTTTTAAATTTTATAAAGACCATTTTAAGGTCAAAATTATTAGCCCCTTTAAGCTCTTTTTTTTTTCAATAGTCTACAGAACAAACCATCATTATACAATAACTTGCCTAATTACCCTAACCTGCCTAGTTAACCTAATTAACCTAGTTAAGCCTTTAAATGTCACTTTAAGCTGTATAAAAGTGTGTTGAAAAACATCTAGTCAAATATTATTTACTGTCATCATGGCAATAAATCAGTGATTAGAGACGAGTTATTAAAACTATTATGTTTAGAAATATGTTGAAAAAATCTTCTCTCAGTTAAACAGAAATTAGGGACAAAAATAAACAGGGGGGCTAATAATTCAGGGGGGCTGATAATTCTGACTTCAACGGTGTGTATATATATATATATATATATAATCAAAAACATCTCTCCCAATTCATATATAATATCTCTTTTTATTTATTTAATCTTTAATTTACCTTGAAAACCTTTTGTGTGTTATCTCTTTTTGTCCTGGATTATGTTATTTATATTAACATACAGCAGTCACACATTTGAAGTCTATCATAACCTCTCATCAAAGCTGTCTTAAAACTAATAAACAACAAATTCTTGTCTTGGGACAATTTTGAAAAACCTTTTTGATCCACTTTAGATGTTGACTGCTAAATTAATGTATGAATATGAATGTATTTGATTTTGTGTACAGTATGATGAACTGGTTCCTGCGTCTCTGACCACTAAACTGGGCGGTTTCTACATCAACACCGGCACACTGCAGTTCAGGGTGGCGTCTGAATCTGAGGGAGAAGATGCTGGAAAAGAGTCCAATCACATTAAGGTGATTGTTAAAATCGTCATCATCATCATCATCATCATGCACCTTCATGATCACGACTGTAGCAGATGATTAAGAGAGCTAGTGTTATGTTGCATATGTTTATGCGTGCTAATTTCTTGTGGAGTTGCAAATCAAAGGGGCTCCTATTATGATCCTTTTTACAAGATGTAAAATAAGTCTTTGATGTCCATAGAGTGTGTGTGTGTGAAGTTTCAGCTCATAATACCACACAGATAATGTTTTATGACTCTTTGAAACAGACCCTTTTAGGCTTTGATCCTAGTTGTGTAATTTTGGTGACTGTCGCTTTAAATTCAAATGAGATTGTGCTCTTTTTCAAAAGAGGGCGGAGCTACAAATGCCTGTGTGTCAGCATAGTGGCAGATTCAAAAACAAGACTGATGTTATCTCTGACAAAAATGAAAGCGCTGACATTATCTTTAGCAGGTGAACTAATAGTGGTTGGGTGCTTCTCACTCAGGGCTGTTTATGCTAATGAGGGAGCGGTGGTCACTAGTGGGCGGGGCTTTCCCTCTGATGTGTACAAAGAGAGAATGTCATTCAAAGTGTTTTTGCAGACTGTTTTTATTATAAAAAAAATAAATTAATAAATTTTTACCATTAGGTGCTGGTTATATTCGCACAATTTTTGAATCACACTTGCATATACGCATGTGGTTTTAATCATGGTAAATCGATACTTGATAAAGACGACAGTAAAAGTATAAATAATAGAATTGTGAAGTACACCGTTTAATAAGGGAGGTAAAAGCTGTGAAAATTAAAGCAAAATAAAATATGGGAGGACAAAATATAATAATAAAATACCAAATAAAAACTTTTAACTGTAAATTCCCGTGCAGTGTTAAAGTAATAACGTAAAATTGAGCAATAATCACAATCTGACTATTTTTTTTCTTTCTTTTTAAACCAGATACTTGAATATAAGAGGGATTTTTATCTGATGTTGTGATTTTGTTTGCATCTTTGACTTTTTCTCATTGGTTTGACAGAAAGAGGGAGAGGAGCGGGTGATAAAGCGAAGGAAAAAGAAGCAGGACGGAGGACTGGAGGAGAAGAAACCCAGGAAATTCAAAGTTCCCAAACCGGGGTGAGTTGAGATGCTGTCACTGTGGTAAATCTGAGCTGTGAACGACAACTGCAGGAAATTGTACCCTTTGCAACTTTAATAACTATTAATTTTATTGAATTATTTATGAAATGAAGACTTTGCCGTATTATTTTGCAGTTGTTTATTCAATTACTGTATACCTAATTGCCGTTGGACTCCTTGAAAAACAATAAAACACTATTTATTTTATTTATATTTTATGCAGATTCACTACAGAACCATACCAATAAATCTAAAATTATAAATCCTTCCCAAATTTCAGAGATGTTCAAGTCATCTGGTGAAATTGTACTCGTAACACAATATATACAGTTAAAGTGTGAATGTTATTTCCTCTTTCAAATATTTCCCAAATGAAGTTTAACAGATCAAGGAAAATTTCACAGTATTCCCTATAATATTTTTTATTCTGGAGAAAGTCTTATGGGTTGTATTGCGGCTAGAATAAAAGCAGTTCTTAATTTTTTTTAAAGCCATTTTAAGGTTGATATTATTAACCCACTTAAGCAAAATATTTGTTTTGGATTGTCTACAGAACAAACCACTGTTTGTGACTTGTCTAGTTACCCTAATTAACCTAGTTAAGCCTTTAAATGTCGCTTTAAGGGGAATACTAGTATCTTGAAAAACATCTGGTCAAATATTATGTGCTATCATCATGGCAAAGATAAAAGAAATCAGTGATTAGAAATGAGATATTAAAACTATTATGTTTAGAAATATGAAACACCGAAATTGAGGATAAAATATACAGGGGCGCTAGTAAATTAGGAGGGCTAATAATTTTGACTTCAACTGTATGTTGCAAAAAAACAAAATATTGTGATGACAGATGTTTCCCAATATCATGCAGCTCTAACTAGAAATGTCTAAATCTCCTTTGTTTATTTTTCTTGTTTATCTTTAAAAGTGCTGTATGTGAGTTTTTGGCTCTTCTAAAGCATAAAAATACCATAAAATGTTTGCAGATATTTAAGAAACATGCTGAGTGAACTGTTGTTTATCTGAAAAACAATGCCAAAGTCAGATATTCTGCATAACGGCTGTCTTTGTTTTGGTATTTTAACCCGTCCAATGCCAGCTTAGCCAAATATATTACAGCACTCTCGGTTGCCTTTGTGGGAAAACTGTGTATTTTATTCATTCAGTCAGGACGGCCCTTAAAGAATGCGTCCATGACAGAAATGCAACCTCCGATGGACAGTAGCAGACTCCAAAATGAGACGCAGATTCAGAGTTCCACGTGACGTTATTAATTAGCAAATAATATAAATATTATGAGTGTAAACATTAGGTGAGCAGGTTCCTAGCAACATGCTACGTGATGAGATGTGCAGTGATAAGCAGCTGGTCTATTTGCACCAGACAGCAATTTAAATACTGCCATTCTGAAGCACAGAATAGTGCACTCGCTGCACTCCAACGAAATGCTAAGCTTTATAATCTAATTAATACATATTAAATCTCTTTAACATTATTAAATGTTGATGCTGAATCACTGAATCATATGTGTTGGCTTGCACTGAGACACAGAAGCTCAATCTCAAACGTTTTAGTTTCATGATCTGAGGTGAACTATCTGCTGCTGCTTTCAGTAATATGGCAATAAATGTGATGTAAAATGGCCTTCAAGCTCACATTATTAGCATTTAACACTGAATAAAGCACATGAGGTGTATAGGTTACTGTTGCTTTTATTTAGAACATTGTTTAAATGAGCCTTTAGGCAGACTCGCTCTTGTTGGTGTCATCCTTCAGGCAACCTACACTTGCGTGTGTGTTGAACCATGCGTGGAATACCTAGTTCAGCCACTGGGAGCCGCACTTACATACTGAACCTTTAAGCAATTATCTGACACTTTTGTTTTGATTGTCCTTTTCTCTCAGTGTGTCGTCTTTGAATCGACCGGAGAAGAAGAAGAGGAAGAAGCTGATGAAGGACTCTCTGTCTCTGGCGGCCATGCTGCGCCGCTTCACCCGAGAGAAGGAGGAGATCCGCAAGAAATCCCCCGTGTCCGCAGTCAAGCTGGTCCGGGCACCTCCAAACCCGGCCGTCACCGCCGCCGCCGCCCCCTCTGATGACCTGTCCATGGCTGACATCACCGCTGACCCGGCCATGATGTCGCTGCTGGGCGGAGCTTCAGAGAATGACATGCTGCAGGAGCTGATGGGCGACCTTGACTTCGGGCTGCTGGACTCCCCGCAGCCGTCCAGCCCCGGGCAGAGCGAGAACGGCAAAGCAGGAGCCACAGGGCGAGTGCAGAAGAGTGGGATGATGCCGATGCCACCACCGCCTCTGCCCAACAGCCTGCCTGCACCACTGCTTAAACGTATCGAGGACCTGCGGGCGGTGAGTGCAGGTTTATGTTCATTTATATGCAGAGCTATAGCAGCTCCTGTGCAGTTTGGGTTGGTTTATTGCATATACAGAGTCTCTTAAATGCTTGATTCTAGGGGTTGCTTGATTATGGGAAAAATCATATATACAGGGAGTGCAAAATTATTAGGCAAGTTGTATTTTTGAGGATTAATTATATTATTGAACAACAACCATGTTCTCAATGAACCTAAAAAACTCATTAATATCAAAGCTAATTATTTTTGGAAGTAGTTTTTAGTTTGTTTTTAGTTTTAGGTATTTTAGGAGGATAACTGTGTGTGCAGGTGATTATTACTCTGCATAATATTTAGGCAACTTAACAAAAAACAAATATATACCCATTTCAATAATTTATTTTCACCAGTAACACCAATATAACATCTCAACATTCACAAATATACATTTCTGACATTCA
>CAIGQQ010004538.1:2459703-2486912 GCA_903798035.1 Danio albolineatus
GCCACACATCATTACATACTAATAAAAACATGCTGATTTCTTAACAGTTGGTTGTTTTGAAGTGAGGACAATTGTGCCCTCTCTAGTATAGCTTAATATGTATTCACACACAGAAGTCTGTTTAACTATATTAGTGAGGACATTACATAGACTTCCATTGTTTTTCTGTCTGGTTAATAGGGTCTATGGTGGTCTATGGCCTAACCCGAACCCTCTCAGCCACACATCATTACATACTGATAGAAACATGTTGATTTATAAGCACTGTTAATTAGTGTGGAAGCGTGAAATGTCCTCATAGTGTTTTGTTTTGCTATCTCAATGAGGCCATTACATAGACTTCCATTGTTTTTTCTATCAGGTTAATCACACAGTCTATGGCCTACCCGTAGCCCTAACCTTAACCACTTATAGAAACAGCCATATTTAATCACTTAGTTTGTATATAATAACTTTAACTGATAGGTTTTAGTTATTAATTAACTACTTAAAAGTATTTTTTTTTTAAGAATGATTAGAATGTGGGTTTTTAGAATGTTTTTATTGTACTAGATAACTGCAGGTTAACTATGTTTATAAACACTCACTGTCTTTAGTAGGTACACCTGTCCAACTGCTCGTTAATGCATCTTTCTTATCAGCCAATCACATGGCGGCATCTCAATGCATTTAGGCAGGTAGACGTGGTCAAGACGATCTGCTGCAGTTCAAGCCAGGGAAGAAAGGTGATTTAAATGACTTTGAACGTGGCTTGGTTGTTGGTGCCAGACAGGCTGGTCTGAGTATTTCAGAAACTGATGATCTACTAGGATTTTCACGCACAACCATCTCTAGGGTTTATAGAGAATGGTCTGAAAAAGAGCAAATATCCAGTAACTCAACAGTAACGCAAATAATCACTTACAACCGAGGTGTGCAAAAGAGCATCTCTGAAAACACAACACGTCCAACCTTGAGGCAGATGGGCTACAGCAGCAGAAGACCACAATGTAAACTGAGGCTACAATTCACACAGGCTCACAACACTGGACAGTAGAAGATTGGAGAAACGTTGCCTGGTCTGATGAGTCTCCATTTCTGCTGCCACATTGGGATGGTCGGGTCAGAGTTTGGCGTCAACACCATGAAAGCATGGATCCATCCTGCCTTGTATCAACAGTTCAGGCTGGTGGTGGTGGTGTGATGGTGTGGGGGATATTTTCTGGGAACGCTTTGGGCCCATTAGTACCAATTGAGCATCATGTCAACTCCACAACCTACCTGAGTATTGTTGCTGACCATGTCCATCCCTTTATGACCACAGTGTCCCCATCTTCTGATGGCTGCTTCCAGCAGGATAACGCACCATTTCATAAAGCGTGAATCATCTCAGACTGGTTTCTTGAACATGACAATGAGTTCACTGTACTCAAATGGCCTCCACAGTCACCAGAACTCAACCCAATAGAGCACCTTTGGGATGTGGTGGAACGGGAGATTCGCATCATAGATGTGCAGCCGACAAATCTGCAGCAACTGCGTGATGCTATCATGACAATATGGAGCAAAATCAAATTGTTAAATTTGTGCCACAAAGGATTAAGGCAGTTCTGAGGGCAAAAGGGGTCCAACCCGGTACTATTAAGGTGTACCTAATAAAGTGGCCGGTGAGTGTATAATAACTAGTGATCTAATAACTAATCACTAAAAATACATCAGTTAAAGTTATTAGCTAACAGCTATGGTAACTAATCAGATTCTGATTGTAACACAGTATCCTCCATCTTAAAGCTGCTGTAATAATTGTGGATAAACACTACAGGTGTTGGGATGAGGGTCAGATTCTCTATCAGTGTGTATTTCTATCATCTTCATTAGTGTGAAAATGTCATACAGTTCAGTGTGTTACTTTTCTCATCATCATCATCTATATGTTTTTCTCCATCAGCCGTATATATATCTCTGTGTGTGTGTCTGTCAGTGCGTTTCTCATGCGTGTGTGTGTCTGTGTGTCTCCTCAGATGTGTTAAAGGGCCTCATGTCAGGGCCTCAAGCTGCTCTTCCTCCACACTTACAGCTGGCTTTCTCAGGTAAAGGAGTGTGTGTTGCTCCTGCCTGCATGATCTTCATCATCACCATCATCATCTCCAGTCATACGAGTCTTTAACACACACACACTCTTGTCTCTCTCTCTCTTTCTGTGCAGATGTCAATCAAACGCAGGGCGGAGACTTGAAAAGGAAGACATTATGACGTCACGGACACCCCGCCCACTTTTATGCATGATCCGCTGGCCGTCCAATGAGACGGAGCCCATTTTTTATACCCATTTGAATACGGTGAATAATGTTATTAGTTTTTTGAATAATGATGATGATGATCCGTCGGTTGTACATAATCAATCAATGTTTACACGGACAGACCTGATCACTGTGGACGGGAGGAGTGGGTGTGTGTGTGTTGATTAGCTTCTGTAAATGAGTTTTCTCTGAATGTGTGTGTGTGTGTGTGTGAGGCTCCTCCCTCTCTCTCTGGTGTACGGTCGGTGTTTCTGGTGCTGTTTTCTCTGATTAAAGGCCCTTTATAAGATGAACTGAACCAAACGAGGGCGACGGCTGTAACATACTTGAAACTTTCAGGATTTGTTTACTTGCGTTTCAGGAAACACGATGCGAAATAAAAATGCTGAAGCCTTAGTCAAACGTGTGTGTTTCTGCTCTGCTTCACACTAATGACTTTTATGCTCTATGTTGACTTGAGAAAGAGATTATTCTTCTGTCAGAACAAACAGATCTCCAGTCACGCTACAAGGCCCAAGCCAACTTGGTCTTAAACTCCATATTTTCACAGATACGGCAAGCCATTGCTGTCTTAAACTCCATATTTTCACAGATACGGCAAGCCATTGCTGTCTTAAACTCCATGTTTTCACAGCCAATTTTGTCTTCAACTATTTTATTGATACGGCAAGCCAACTTTATCTTAAACTCCATATTTTTTCTGAAACGGCAAGCCAAGTTTGTCAAACTTCATATTTTCACTAATGTGGCAAGCCAATTTGTCTTTAACTCCAAAGTTTCACAGATATGGCAAGCCCTGTTTGTCTTAAACTCCATATTTTCAAACTCCATATTTTTATCGATACGGCAAGCCATGGTTGTCTTAAACTCCATAATTTCACTGATACGACGAGCCAAATTTGTCTGAAACCCCATGTTTTTTTGTGTTTTGTACTGATACGGCAAGCCAAGTTTGTCAAACTCCATATTTTCACTGATACGGCAAGCCAACTTTTTCCTGAACTCCATATTTTCACCGATGAGGCAAGCTAAGTTAGTCTTAAACTCCATAATTTTACTGATAAGGCAAGCCAAGTTTCTCTTAAACTTCATATATTCACACATAAGGCAAGCCAACTTTCTCTTAAACTCCATATTTTCACTGATACGGCAAGCCAAGTTTCTCTTAAACTCCATATTTTCACTGATACAGCAAGCCAAGTTTCTCTTAAACTCGACATTTCCACTGATATGGCAAGCCAAGTTGGTCTTAAACTCCATACTTTCATTGATACGGCAAGCCAGCGTTGTCGTAAACTATATTTTAATAATAAGGCAAGCCAATTTGTCTTAAACTCCATAATTTCAATGCTATGGCAAGCCAATTTGGTCTTAATCTATATATTTTCACTGATACAGCGAGCCATGCTTGTCTTAAACTATATTTTTAGTGACACGGCAAGCCAACTTCGTCTTAAACTCCATATTTTCACTGATATGGCAAGTCATCTTTGTCTTTAACTCTGAATTTTGACTGATACGGCAAGCCAAGTTTTTCTTAAACTCCATATTTTCAGAGCTAATTTTGACAAACTCCATATTTGTACTGATACGGCGAGACATTGGGTTGATTTACATCACTCATATTGACAAGAAGCTTTGATGTACCATGTCAATTGTCCCCATAGCAACAAACCAAGCTAACCTAGCAACCTTTAAAAAACGGTAATATCTCTACATCAGAATATCGTACTGGTACTGGCTAAAATGGGACTTCCTGTGTACTATATGTGGTGACAATGATTAGCCAAATGCTAATAACAATTAGCTACATTCTATTAACGAGCATCAAAGTGCAACATATGCTATTTGATTTGATCAAACATGTACCGCAGATGGTTCACCTCAGATCTTGAAAGTAAAATAACTAGCAGACACTTAAAGGTCAGGACTGAGACTCCAACAACATCAGTCACTAATAACGTCAAAGAGGTTTAGATTCATTGTCAAAGCAAGTCATTTTATATTTCCAGGTCAGAGATGAACGATCTGCTGCTGCTTCAGTAGTATGGCATTAAATTTCATGTAAAACGGTGTTTAAACTAACACTGGCAGCATTGAACACTGAATAAAGCACATAATCAGTACCTGAGGGTGTCATTAAAACTGAAACTTTCTAAAGTAGGAACATCACACATCGCAAATGGGGCAAAAACATGGAAATATTGAGAAAATCACCTTTAATTTGTCTTAAACTCCATATTTTCACTAATGTGGCAAGCCAATTTGTCTTTAACTCCAAAGTTTCACAGATACGGCAAGTCAAGTTTGTCTTAAACTCCATATTTTCACAACCAATTTGGTCTTAATCTCCATATTTTCACTGATACGGCAAGCCAACTTTGTCTTAAACTCCATATTTTCACTGATACGGCAAGCCAACGTCGCAAACTCTATATTTTCACAGCCAATATTGTCTTCACTGATATGGCAAGCCAATTTGGTCTTAGGTGAACTATCTGCTGCTGCTTTCAGTAGTATGGCAGGTAAAACGGTGTTTAAACCCACACTGGCGGCATTTATCACTGAACGAAGCACATAATCAGTACCTGAGGGTGTCACTGAAACTGAAACCTTCTAAAAATAGAAACATCACACATCGCAGATGGGTCAAAAACATGGAAATATTGAGAAAATCACCTTTAAACTCCAAGCGTAGCACATTAATAATCTAAGTAGTAGATTACATAGCAAAAGTAAGCAAAGTAACGCAAAAGTAGCAATGCATTACCTTAAAAAGTAACTCAGCAATAGGCATGGGCGGTAATATGGCATACCTCGGGATCTAAAAATAGCAAAGGTATCAGTTTTAATACCGTCATAAAAAACAATGCACTCATATAGGAGACAAGTATTAAATATCATTAATGCCTAAAAATGTTTATGGCAGTATTTCGGGAAAGGAGACGTGGTAACAGCGGGAACCTGACCAGATTTCTTGCGGTGTGGGAATGAATTTCCGAATAAAGCGCGGGAGCGGTCGCTAACTCTGGTGTCATTTGAAAGGGAGCGGGCGGTCTAACAATATCGCGAGCACGCGCGCTTCCACGTGGATGCCGTTAATGTGTGTGTGTGTGTGAATGATGCTGTGTGTCGCTTGTTTGGTGCTGTGTGTGTGTGTGTGTGTGTGTGTGTGTGAAAGAAAGCGTGATGCTGCGTGTCGCTTGTTTGGTGCTGTCTATGTGTGTGAATGAGAGAGAGCGTGGTGCTGTGTGTCTATGTGTGTGTGTGTGTTTATATAGACAGCGCTGTAATATGAACAAGACCATTTGCAGGTGAGCGTGAACCTAAGGTCGCATATACGGTATTCAGTTTCTGAATGGTTTAGGCACAGGCCAACAGTTTGGTGACGCTGTCTGAGCCTTACATCAGAATTTGTCTTACCATGCACAGTAAAACGGTCTCCCGAGGTAAAATAGGGAGGAGGTTTAACAGTATCAAAATTTGGATACTGCCCAAGCCTACTCCGCAACACAACTAGCTACTTATTTTGGAGAATACTGTATTGTCATTCCTGTACAATACTGTCCTGCACTACTTTCATAAGTAACGTTCCCCAACACCAGTCACTCAGTAGCCTGTTAGTACTGTTAGGCCCCGTTTACACTAGCGCATACGTTTTGCTACAGTTACGCCATCCGTCCACACTACGCCGGAGTTTTCGAGCCGCGAAAACGGAGCGTTTTGGAAACGCTGGAGAGGTTGCTGCATCTCAGTGTGGATGAGGGAAAATGGAGACATCTGAAAACTGAGGCGTGGCTGCTGAGATTCGCTACTCGATTGGGGCTTTTGGGTCATTGCGTATCCTTCCCTTATTCGTCGAGCACACATGACTATAACGCCACCCGAAAGACAGCAGATCAGCCTTCACTGTAAACAACAACATGGACACAGAAATGGGAGCGTTGTTGGCACTATTGTCCGTTTTAGGCGACATTGTGCAGTTAAACTCTGCCTTCTTTACTGCAACAGCTGCATATATTCACAAGAGGCAAGCTACTGTTCCAGCACTCGCTAATCACTCGCGTTTCAAGCGGCGTAAACCCTATTTAGAACGCCTGTTTTGGGTTACACCGGGAAGAACCAGTGCCTTTGCGTTTGTTGACTAACAATAACCAAATGCCGAACGAGACACGTGCTTCCTGTTTATACTTGAACGCGCATGCCCAGAGTGCGCGAATGTTCACGTGATATACGTTTTTGGTGAAGTAGTGTGTACAGAGATGTGTTCAGAAACGTTGGGTGAAACGCTAGTGTGAACACGGATCGTTTTCATGCTAATAGGCCGTTTTAAAACTAAAGCGCACTAGTGTAAACGGGGACTTAAATGTGAATTACTTGGATTAAAAGTGTGGCATGTTGCTAAGAGGTGTTAGACCAGTGTGTCTCAACTGGTGGGTCTCGACCCAAAAGTGGGTCATGGAGTGCGTGGTCCAAAAAATAATAATTATTATTATTTTTTTTTTTTGCGTATACCGGACTTTTATTTTGAAATCCGCACGCGACAACAGTTCAGTTTAGTTCGGTAACTGAACATTACCCTAACCGCTGTTTACAGTATTTATCGTTTTTACTTTGTAATATTTCTATAATTTGATAAATTTCGTTAAATGACAGCAATAAAATATTGTTTATTTGTAAGTCTTTGTGATTTTTCTTATGATTTATCTGTCACTACTTGTGTATGTTAACAAACAAATTAATTATAATTTCTTCAATTATAGTTCCTAAAAAATTGGGTCGCGGCTTGATGACCATGTAAAAATGTGGGTCCCGTGGCCAAACTAGTTGAGAACCACTGTGTTAAGACAATAAACTCTTTCACTCTTATGGTAAAGTGTGACCCATTATTAAAAACACTTCACACACTATCCTTCCTGAGGTTAAAATGTGTGTAAAAAAACTCCAGACTGGAGAAATGTGTGTTTGAACAGACGGAACTGATACTGCGGTAATGTGTGTGTGTGTGTTTAATATTAATCATCATCATCATCACCTCGTTCACACACCAAACACATGGAGTACAAAATATCAAGAGGGTGAAGGAGATCTTAATGCCATGGACAAACTGAAGCTCAGCAGGTGATGTGTGTGTGAAATAACCAAACTATCAGATATACAGCACACACACACACACACACACACAGAGAGAGAGAGATGAAGAAGAGCGAGCAGATTGAGTCTATTTGACCAGAGGTCTGGTTTTGTCATCGTCTCCACACTGATGAGCTTTATACTTCTTCACCTCTGCCATGTATTTCGTCCAGGCGTCTCCTTTCCCAGCCTCCACCTGTGCACACACAATTACACATGCATCAAACACACATCAACATGTTCATGATCGATTAAAAGTGACCTAAAAACATTTGTTTTCAACCGAAATACATGTTTAATTTGAGTTCATGATCATAAGTTTTATAATAATAAACAGTTTTATTAACGTTATGCTATATTAAAATGTAATTATTAATGTTTGATTATTAATATGAATGTTTTCCCCATCTTACAGTTGTTGTTTTTGACTCTTTTTGTGAGTATTTTCAATAAATAAAGGCCGTTTTTGATGAAGTAGTAGTCCATGCTCACCAAGACTGCATTTATTTAAATAATAATACATGAAAGCAGTAGAGTAACAGGGGAAAGAGTGCAGTTAAATATTACAATTAAAAAATAATATACAATCGGCTTCTCATCAGAAAGGCAACATTATTTTTATGTTTATGTTTTTGTTTATTATGTTTTTAGTCAAGTTTTACAAGAATTGTTAAAAAAAGGGCAGTTGTTAGTAAATTAGAGATGCTCCGATCAGCATTTGTGGCGCAGATCACCGATTACAGATCGCCAAGATCATGATCTGCTGATTGCCGATCACACAATGGCAGGGGAATGGGAATCTTCTATAATCTAGCAGAGTTTGCACCAACACAGTTTTACATCTGTTACTAGTAACAATAGAATAGTCACCATCACAATAATAAATAAAAACTAGTATCTATTTAATAAGTACAAGTATCTAATGAATATGTACTAGTATATATTTAATAAACACTAGTATCTAATAAAGAAGTACTAGTATCAAATGAATATGCACTAGTGTTAAATAAAATAACCTATAGTGTCAATAAGCTCTAGTATATTTTTATAAAGCACTAGTATCTAAAGAAGAGGTGCTGTTTAATAAATAAGTACTACTAGTTAATGGAAAAGACACTAGTATCTAAAAAATGAGCACAAGTAACATGAAAATAGATACTTGTTCGTCGAGGCAAATGAATTCCATAATTCTGAACGCGATGTCTTTCCACCTAGTATGGTTCACGCCGTTTAAATGCATCACTCACAGTAGGCTGGATGAGGGATTGGGATGTTGTTGGCTTGTATGGCGTGTTCTAAGATGCCCAATCATGATAGTGGTGTTAAAAATGTCGTTGTTTGTTTCCAGATTTCATCGCGACATACATTGCGAACGGCTAACTTTACGTTATTGGACACTTTGAAAAAGACGGGGGAACTCATGTTGCCACTGGTGAGCTCTGCTCTGCTGTTGTTCACATGTGCGTCGTGCATGCATGTGTGAAAAGGTCGTGTGAGTAATTTACGACAAGTGATCGGCTTTTTTGATCGGCGCTTTTGGGGTTAGCCGATCAAGTTATTTTTAGCCAATATCGGCCGATCGTGATCGGTGGCCGATCAATCAGAGCATGACTATAGTAAATACACTCACTTCTGAAATATAGAAGTAATGAATATATAAATATGTGCTTCAGAAGCACTAATAAGCATGCTGATCAGCCAGAATAACAGAGACAGCTGCGATGTTTAGTGGTAACAGTGGTGGTGGGCAAAGCGAGGCTTTATGAAACAATGGAACAGTTGAGGCCAATATGTCAAAGCTTCGAAACCCGTCTCTACACTGACACCTAGAGGTCATTTATGTATTTCTCTGGTACAGCTTCAGCAAAGAAACAGTTACTCAGATTGAGGTATTAAACCCCTCGCTGTAGAGCTGAGGTTTTAGGTGATTATGCCCCGTTTACACTAGTGCGTTTTCGTTTTAAAACGCATAAGTTTTGCTATGGTTACGCCATCCGTCCACACTAAGCCAGAGTTTTCGAGCCGCGAAAACGGAGCGTTTTGGAAATGCTGGAGAATGCAGGCTGCCTAGCCTACAGGCCTGTTTATGTGCATCGTTTTTCCTAATCGAATATAAAGTTTATCCTACTCAGTTATGCGCATACATTTTTTTAATGTGCATTTTCAAAAGTTATGCACATCATGGCGTTTTTTATCCAACCGATTTGATCCAAAATGCACAAATAATAATAAAAATAGGTGGATGGAAACGTAGCTACTGGCTGCTATTGTGATTTCCCCACGTAGAATCTGCAAAGAATACTCAGAATGAGCGGATAAAAAACCAGCTTTACCTCATTGTTTGTGATGAAGATGAAACTGATCTTCATGCAAAATAGATTTAAGGATTAAAATCAAATGTTGCTCTTTTTTTAGAGCTTTAGTGAAGGCGGCTCAGTTTTGACCCAAAGGATGAACAGTATACACAGTAGAGCAGCGCGATGTTGGTTAAGTCTAATACTGCGATATTTAACTTTCCAGCGATAAATAATGCAATGTTTATTGTAGTCTATTTATTTATTTACTATTAATATTTTATTTATTTTGTATTTATTAATAATATTTTTGTATAAATTTAGCTGTTTTACTATTATTTTTTTAATTATTATTATTACTTTTCTTTTTTACTATCATTAGGCAGTGTTAGGGTTTGCTGAAGTGGGTTTACTTGTAATAAAAAATATATAATATATATATATTCCAAGGCAAAGTTTCATGATGGATTGAATAGCACTATTCGGCAGTTTTCTGGGGAGTCTAACAGTGTTCAGATACAGAAATGGAGTTATCACAATCACATGCTTTTCTTTTTTTGCTTTTTCTTGTTTCTAGTCCAAATATCTAAAAACTCTTAGATCAAGTAAAAATATTATTTAGTTTTCACCTTCAGAAGAATAAAGTCAACATTTATAGTTCTTCCTTAAAACAAATTAAATTACCTGCCAATGTGGTAAGTAAAATAATCATGTTTTTGATTTAACATGTAGATATTTGGACTGGAAACAAGTGAGAAGATTTTTTGGTATAAATGGTATCAATTTTGTATAAGTAAATTAAATGTGTTTCACATTCAAACATCATCATTTTTGTGCTTGATTGTTCTAAACTCACTTCAAATGCTCAGTCACAGGCCCTAAAACACATGCAACATATAAACCTTCTCTCTGTTATGGTTTAACTTGGTCAGCTAAGCTCCTGTCAACTACATTTCAGACTCAACACAATCATCACAATGCTGAAAAGCACACAGAGTTTTAGGACCGCACAATATATCATTTTAACATTGATATCGCAGTGTGCAAATCTGCAATACTCACATCGCAGGATGTGCAATGTCCAGTTGGGATTACAATTACAAGAGGTTTTTTTTTTCTAACATACGCCATGCGGTCTAACACACTTCATTAAATCTGCACTCCTCCAGCAGTTACTAACATTTAATATCTCGTTTGTCACAAGGGACACAAAGGAAATCTTCCTGAGTAAAAGTAAAAGGGAAAAATGCAGTCAACATCAACAAATTAATAATTTGGCAAATAATTAGATGACTGATGTCGATGTAAACAGTCACTGTCTTTCTCCTCCTGCGTCTGTGTTTGTGTGTTGCCTGTTTGAAAATCAGCGCATGCACAAATGGAAACTCCCATTTTTATGCAAAACCTTCCCTCTTTCCCTCCCCTGATATTCCCACCTAAACAGAGCTGGACACACCCACTTTCCTAAGCTTTTTCAGACTGTAGGTGTGAAAACACCCCACTAAGACAGGGGGGTTTAGGCCCCGTTTACACTAGTGCGTTTTCGTTTTAAAACACATAGGTGTTGCTACGGTTACACCATCCGTCCACACTACGCCAGAGTTTTCGAGCCGCGAAAACGGAGCGTTTTGGAAACGCTGGAGAGGCCATTTTCATTCTAAAACACTGCTGCTCCGTCTCAGTGTGGATGAGGGAAAATGGAGACCATTGAAAACGGAGGCGTGGCTGCTGAGATCCGCTACGTGATTGGGGCTTTTGGGTCATTGCATAACCTTCCCTTATTCGTCAAGCGCACATGGCTATAACGTCACCGGCAGACAGCAGACCAGCCTTCACTGTAAACACTGTATTTTTGATAGCCATGGATGTTTTATATTCATTTGTTACTTTAAGTAACAACTCGACCTCGTCGTCTGTCCTCAAAAAGACCTCTCTTGCTTTCTTTGCCATCGCGTTCATCGTTCAACCAGCGTTTGTTGACTAACAATAACCAAATGCCGAGCGAGACGCATGCTTCCTGTTTATACTTGAACGCGCGTGCATGAATGGTCACGTGATATACGTTTCTGGTGGAGAAGTGTGGAGGGAGATCTGTTGAGAGACGCTTGGGTGAAACGCTAGTGTGGAATCGGATCGTTTTCATGCTAAAACGCCGTTTTAAAACTAAAACGCACTAGTGTAAACGGGGCCTTAGTGGCCCTTTAAGTTGTGCGCCTTGTACAGAACACTATTTTAATCATGTACAGACAACCGTTAACTCCTATAATCTTCCATACACATGTGAAGGCGGTATTTTTCCCCTCTTTTCTCAAACACTACTGGTCTAAAAGATATCAATCAACATTTGGATTGTGCAGTAGGTATTCGCCCAGAGAATGATCACACAAACATACTTATCTGGCTTTGAATGGAGGCGAAGTGGTCGTTTGAGTGTACAGAACATGGTTAGTCTACGTTAACCTATTTCAACATATGTTAGTATAGTAGAAAATTTTAAAGCATTCTCCCAAAACGTGCCAAAATAAGATTTGTCACCAAAGATAATTCTATTTTCTGAAACACAGAGTAAACTGTGGCCAAACTAATACTCAAAATCAGCCCAGAGTGGATGAAAGCATCCCCAACAGCACACAAGGGTTAAACAACACGCATTCTCCATCATAGTAAAGAGAGTTTCCTCACCTCTGAGTCTTGTTTCTGTTTCTTGGCCACCACGCCGGTCTTGAGGGCCAGTCTCGCGCCTCCTCTCCTCTTGCCCACCTGATCAATAAGGGAACAGACTGAGAGCGTTACAGGGGCTTCAGGAAGAGCAGGACCCGCACAAGAGCCACAATCTACAGCTGTATGACTGTGAGAGAGACATTCAGTGTGTGTGAATGCTATTGAGCTCAAAGTTGGTTTTATATTCGCACATTCAGACTTTATCCTTAAAAGGTCCCGTGAAATTAAACTAAAACATTTTTAGATGTTAGTTTAAGACATCTATGCTCCAAAGCAGTGGCAACATTTGTGTTTAGAAAATATAAACATCCAAAGCTTGCAGTTTGTCACCTCCGCCTAATTGAATCGACGATCACCTCGTACTTCAGATTCTCATCAAATATTCTGACCAACCAAATGCTCTCTAGTCTCTGACATGCCCTGCCCCTCTTTAAGATAATTCTCATTGGCTTTTCATCGGATGTGCTTGAGCTCATCCACTTTCACTGGTAGAGCTGTGATAATTAAACGCTATTGGTTGTTTTATTTTAAGGGGAGGAGCCATTCTATGACCCACCCACTTTTCATGTTTCAGTTGAGACTACGTCGAACATCAAATAAAAAAAAAAGTGCACATTTCAAAGCACTTCACGGGACATTTAAAGTCCCGATGAACTGGAAGCTGTGATCGCTGTTTTGATAATTGTGACGCAGTTGCTGGAGAAAACCGGCAGCTAGCTCTCTGCAACTCTCACATGGTCGCCCACTGAAGCTAAGCAGGGCTGCGCACGGTCAGTACCTGGATGGGAGACCACATGAGAAAGCAGGGTTGCTGCCGGAAGTGGTGTTAGTGAGGCCAGCAGGGGGCGCCCAACCTGTGGTCTGTGTGGGCCCTAATGCCCCAGTATAGTGACGGGGAGTCTATACTGCTCAGTGAGCGCCGTCTTTCGGATGAGACATTAAACCGAGGTCCTGACTCTCTGTGGTTGTTAAAAATCCCAGGATGTCCTTCGAAAAAGAGTAGGGGTTTAACCCCGGCATCCTGGCCAAATCCGCCCTTTGGCCTCTGTCAATCTTGGCCTCCTAACCATCCCCATATCCTAATTGGCTTCATCACTCTGTCTCCTCTCCACCAATCAGCTGGTGTGTGGTGTGCGGTCTGGCGCAATATGGCTGCCGTCGCGTCATCCAGGTGGATGCTGCACACTGGTGGTGGATGAGGAGATCCCCCCCATTGTGTAAAGCGCTTTGAGTGCCCAGAAAAGCGCTATATAAATGTAAGGAATTATTATTATTTAAACAGAATATTAATTCAGGGTTCGAAATTAACATTTTTGCTTGATAGCTAACTTTAAAAATGTAGGAGCACCGGCCAAAATTGGTCGCACTCACCAAATATTATGAGCAATGTTACAATAAGTTTTATATTAACATATTTAACAGAAACTAACAAACAGAATTCAGCATGCGCCCAGCTCGACGTGAACAAGATGAACGGAGTTAACGATAATAACTGTGCTGTTCTCATGGGTGGTGTCTGATATTGCACAGATGATACTGACATATAACTAGGGCCAGATGGAATCTGAGGACATTTTTTGCTATTTCTGTGCAGAATTCTGTTAAAAATCTGCGGATTTATGCGGAATTATTTTGTGAGTATAATAAGTAAAACCTTAATATATAAAATAAAAAGTAATACCTTTTTTAATTTTATTTAACGTTTACAATGCAAATCCAATTAGATCCACTTTATTTGGTAAACAAAGCAAGTCTTTCATATAAAATATCTACTAAAAAACGGAAAAATTACTTTACTAACTGTATTGTAAATAAATCATATGAATATTTTCACATTAGTCAATAGTATTACTGAATTTAATTTAAAAACTGAATAAACATAAATGTATACTTATTTACTCAAGTAAATAAAAAGAATCAATCATGGGCTAAAAATCTGCAGAATTCTGCACGTGCAGACTCCGTCTGGCCCTACATATAACTTATTATTTGCATGTCATCTTAATAGCAGTAACGGTCTTTTCATGATCTGCAATATTAGTCTAATCTCAGTGAACGTATGCTCTTTTGTGATGGTGAATGTGGTGCCAGTTGCACGACTGACAGCATCGTGACAATTAAATGAAGGATTATATAACGTTAGGACATATCGTGCCTAAAATGGCTAGATGTGGCTAACACTGATAACCTGCAAAGTCCGTCCCGCCGGCTTTACGGTGAAAGCTTTAGTCATTTTATGACAAATCCTTTAACAACTCTTCAAAAAGTGTAGATGGTGGAGTAACATTCACCACATGATCTCTGATCTGATGTGCCGTTATTTGTAACTTTAGGTTAGGGGAGTGCAATATGGACAAAATAATCCTATTACGATTTTTTGAATGAATATTGCGATTGTGATTTTATTTGCAATTTGGGCAGCTGTTTTTGCTTTTTCAAACGCGCTACATACACTCATTCTAAATGTATTCAGTGCACAAGAAGTGCAGAACAAAACATTTCACAATGAGTTAACATAGTATTAAGTTTAATAAATAAAACTGTAGTAAAACTGTCTTTAAAACAGACAACATAAAATAAATGAAGATGAACTAACCTCAGCTCTAGTTAAACACATACTGTACACAGCAGTACTAACTTCTTGATAAACAAAACTGTAATAAATTGTCTTAAAAACAGACAACATGAAAAAATAAAGATGAACTAACCTCAATTCAAGTCAGAACAATAAATAAAAAACTAACATAAATCATAACCACCTATTCAGCTCTCCTGCTCAACTTCGTCATGTGCGAAGTGAGCTCTGATTGGTTAACATCTTTCTCCCGCTCAGCTTAGCTGTAATTGCCCGGTGTGCTGTGTCAGCTCTGATTGGTTAACATATTAAAATCATGCGCACAAAAACGTGAACACAAAACAAAATAAATTAATAGATAAAATTGCAGCGCTACGCAATTTATACATTTAGAATTGTTTTTTTGCGATTGCAATTAATTGCACAGCCCTAATTTAGGTGATTTCTAAAACAAAATCTGTTCGTGTTATTTTCATTCTCTCATATCCAGACCTTTACATTTTAATTTAATTTAAATTAATCTATTTGCGTTCTGTTCTAGAGCAGTGGGCCAAAAAGAAACGTTTGAAAGTGGGGCGGGCATCGCAGGCTTTGTTTACTACAGAGAGTTGACATGTCAAGTATTTCTGAGCACTGCGCTTGGCGTTTATAGGTGCAAAGATGCATTCAGCATGAATGTCTACAATACCCGCCTATGCGATGAAAACTGGTCGCACGGCAACAATTTTATGCACTTGCACAAATGCTCCCAAATATATTTTGAGGTCGCATAGATAAAATTTCAAGCGTATATGCAACCAAAATGGTCAGAAATTTGAGCCCTTTAATTGAGTAACCAGTGGGCGTGGCTTGTTTTTTTCTACTGCAAGCTGATTGGATGTAGTAATGTAGGCATTTCATTCAGAAATGTTGCGCAAGTAAATGACGTATCTCTGTAAACCAACAGCGTTCAGCTGCGCGTCCTGCTCTGCCTTTTGGTCACCCTTTGGTACCCTTGGTACCCTTTGCAAAGGGTGACTAAAAAGTGGTACGGTACGGTTTGGTACGCTTTTAGACAGTGGAAACAGCCTAAACCAGTACTTACTTATAATTTCAGTATATTCGACTACATCCATACGTTAAGCAAATTAAAATGTAAATGGTGGTGATGGTGTATTGATTGTGGTGGTAATAATGGCAGTTATTTACTCCGCCTTTCTCCATAGTTTTTAATATTATTAGGTTAGTAATGGAGACTAATTTAACATTAGCGTGTTTTAATTTGTTTTAGCTTATGTAGTTCACTAAATATTATCTTAACTCGAACATTAGGAGTATTTCAAACGCGTTGATGATGAGAATTAAACAATAATAGACGAATAATGTGCGAGTTTGTTTTATTTGTTTTGGTCGAACAGTGTCCCGGTTTCTCAATGAAATAAACTAAACTAAAACAGTGGATAAAATCAGATTTAGCAAAAACTGTTGCGGCAACAATTTTATGCACTCGCACAAATGCTCCCAAATATATTTTGAGGTCACATAGATAAAATTTCAGGCGCATATGAAACCAAAATGGTCATAAATTCGAGCCCTTTAATTGAGTAAACTGTGGGCGTGGCTTATTTTTCTCTACTGCGAGTTGATTGGATGTAGTAATGTAGGCATTTCATTCAGAAACGCTGCGCAAGCAAATGACGCATCTCTGTAAACCAATGGCTAGCTCTGTCTTTTGGTCACCCTTTGGTACCCTTGGTACCCTTTGCAAAGGGTGACCATACGGTATGGTTCGGTACGCTTTTAGGGTGCTTTCACACTAGCACTTTTGGTCCGCACCCGGGTTCGTTTGACGTCATAGTACGGTACGTTTAGCTAGTGTGAACACGTCTTCTGAACTCGGGTGCGCACCCGTGAACCGTACCCGAGTCCGCCTGAAAGAGGTGGTCTGGGGTACGGTTCATGTGAACTCTGGTACGGTTCACTTGAAGTATGAATGCAAACGTACCAAAAGCCGGAAGTGAACCGTCAACAGTACAGCAAACTATAGTTTTTATAACGTTCATTCGTGTGTGTATGCGCGTGTGCATGTGTGGGTGTGTGTGTGTCTAAGTATCACGCGCTTACAAGCGCGACTGAGCCAGAGCTCAGATAATGCTTGTCTCCTCCTAAAACAGCTGGGACATCGCGTGATGTTCTGAACGTGTATAACAGGTTTGCGGCAGATAGACGCGAGCCGTTTTCTGTATGTTCTAAACCAAAAAGTTCAGTAAAAGCGAAACAACCGCGATGTGCGGACTTCTTTCGATTCCGGTGCTTTGCTTTTGTGTCCGTCGCCTGGCAACAGACGTACACAAAACATCGGCTTGATGACGCAAGCGTACCGGGGTTCAGAAGGAAAAAAGACAGTGTGAACACAAACCAACCAAGCAGGTGGCAAGGGGCGACAATCGAACTTGGGTACGGTCCAGGCAAATGAACCAAGTGTGAAAGCACCCTTAGACAGTGGAAACTAGGGATGGGCAATATTTTTGTTTACGATCTGATACCAAGTATTTCAAGGTAAGAATCATCGATTTCGATACTTAAATCGATACTTCACAATACTTAAATTAAATATTTTATAGTGATTTTTTAAAAACATGTTTAGCACCTTTAATTTTATTTTTATTATTATTATTATTATTATTGAATAAAACATGATTCGTTAAAATTACAGAACTATAATTGGCTAAACAGCACCATATATAATGAAAAATAATACACGGCATGACTGAATTTCTTCACCTTTTTTAAGGGTCAAAGCAGCAGAACTTCAGATTTAATCTTATATTTAAGTCGCAATATTCATTTGTGCTTCTTGATTTTAAGCAGTTTCCAGGTTTTTGTGAAGGAACAACAGAATGTTGATTTTTTTCCCCTTTAGCCGATTACTTTTACGATAACTGATGATGTCATGATGTCGACAGCTCCGCTCTCGAGTTTTTCAGTGTCTGTACCACTGACCTATCAGCAGAGATACAGCGGAAGAATATTATACTTCCTATTTGTGTTCCTATTTAAGTAAATATGCATATAATATGCGGCCCTATAATTATTTATTATTTAGATATTTCAAAATATCTGATCACTCAATAAGAAAAAAAAAAACCTAGAAAAGATCGATACTTTTACTTGAGGATCGATTCTTTTGATACACTGCCAGTATCGCAAATATCGATACTTCAGGATCGATCCGCCCAACTCTAGTGGAAACGGCCTTAAAAGCGTACAGAACCGTACCGTACCACTCAGCAGAAACGGGCCATAACAGACACCTCCTGCTCACCACTTGTTTGTTGACAAAACAGACAGATGGAGGGGCGTGGTTAAGTATGTTAGCCACGCCCAATACCTCAGACTGACGTAATCTGAGAATTTAACTGAAAACAAACATTTCAGATTTGAATTTAACATGCGCAAACATTTATTTTTCTTGATGAATTGTTCGCCACAAAACTAGCAATGTGAGCTAACAAAACCAATATAGTTAGATTTTGGTTTAATTTGTACTTTAACAATAGAGTTTCAGAACAATTCAACCTTTCCAATGTTGTTTTGAAGTCTTACTCAAATGCAATTTGAGACCAAATGTTAAAAAGTAGCGTGGTAAACACTACGGGGACCGCTAAAATGAACGAATGTGCGAATGTAAAACCAACTTTACCTCAACATTGTGAATAAGTTTACACTCAAGTAAAGCTCGTCCGTACAAAGCTGCTCGCGCTTAACGCCTTCTTGTCCTGCGGGGCCTGAGCTGCAGACGAGCTGCCCTTCATCGTCTCCTCTTCCTCCTCCTGCTGCTGTTTCTTTCTCTTTTCCTCCTCCTCCATCTTCTTCTTGAACATCTCCATGAAGCTGCCGTCGTTGGCGAAGGCGTTGGCCGCTTTGGGCGCGCTGTGGGCCGGGCTGCTGCCGCCGGACTCGTCGCTGCTGCTGCTGGAGGTCTGGTGGTGGTGACGGTGCTTTTGATGGTGATGATGGTGGTGGTGATGATGGTGGTGATGTTTGTCGGATTTGCTCTGCTTTTTCTCCATTGTGTTTATTGTTTTTGTTATTGTTATGTCAGTAATGGAGACTAATTTAACATTCGCGTTGTTGTTTAAGTTTATATATATATATATATATATATATCACTAAATATATCGAGAATTAAGCGTGCTTTAAACGCGATGACGATGAGAATTATACAATAATAAACAAATGATACGCGAGTTTATCTTAGCGCTTCGGTCGTACAGTATCGCCGGTTTCACAACGAAACAAAAACGGCTTTAACGGCAAGCAAAAACCGCGCGAATGTCGCGCCGAGAGCCCGTGTATGATTATAATCGAGTATCAAAGCCACTTCTGAAAAAATATGCAGAATTTACGGGTTTTATTCCGATGTTTTTCGCACAGGTTTGTTGTATTTCAGCGTCGCTCCGCCATTTTGGATTTCATCTGCACTTTGTGTTTGTGTGTTTGAGTGACGCGCCGCCGCCGCCTGCAGCCCGGAGGAAGAAATGCCGCGAATGAAGTAAACCAAAAATAGTAAATAAAATCACATTTAGCTGATAAGATTATTCGAAAACAGATTTTAGCAATACTTGCTTATAATTTCAGTATATTCGACTACATTCACACGTTAAATTAAAATGTAAACGGTGGTGACGGTGTATTGATTGTGGTGGTAATCAGGGGCGGCGCTAGCAATTTTGGGCCCCATGAAAAAATATGAGGATGGGCCCCCTACTACAAAGCTAGCTATCTAAACTCTTTGTCCGCGATGTAGTTATACTGACCTATGCAGTTTATTATTGATTTTGTACACTATTTATCAGTATTTAGTTAGATAAACTACATGACTGTAGCTAGCAGATGATTTATTGTTCAAATGTAAATGTAGTACAAAAAAAGGAACAGTAATCAAATATTCACTGAAATATTTACATTTTTATGTGCATAAATACACACAGTTGAAGTCAGAATTATTAGCCCTGTTTATTTTTTCACCAATATAACACATTTCTAAACATAATAGTTTTTATAACTCATCTCTAATAACTGATTTATTTTATCTTTGCCATGATGACAGTAAATAATATTTGACTAGATATTTTTCAAGACACTTCTATACAGCTTAAAGTGACATTTAAAGGCTTAACTAGGTTAATTAGGTTAACTAGGCAGGTTAGGGTAATTAGGCAAGTTATTGTATAACAGTGGTTTGTTCAGTAGACTATCGAGAAAAACAATTGCTTAAAGGGACTAATAATTTTGACCTTAAAATGGTTTTTAAAAAATTAAAACTGCTTTTATTCAAGCCAAAATACAACAAATAAGACTTTCTCCAGAAGAAAAAATATTATCAGACATACTGTGAAAATTTGCTCTGTTAAACATCATTTGGGAAATATTTTAAAAATAAAGGGGGGCTAATATGTGTATGTGTGTGTATCTGTATGTGTGTGTGTGTGTTTACACACGTTCTTGTGTAACTGAGTACATGCAGTACAGTAATACAGACAGAATTCTGCAGATTTATTACATTTAAATTACGCCATTCACTATGGGCTCTACTTTAACAATCTAGGCTCAAAAGACTGGCTTGAGGAGCATCCTGGCTATGACATATTTAAAAGATACATAATTAATTCAAAACTTGTCTGTATGGACATTGAGATATTGTTTTACACTATTCTGCTGATATGGTATGAGTTTGACTAATCAGTTATATTACTAGAAATGGTCCACTGGGCAAAAAAAAAATTTTAATAGATCATTATCTTTCAAGGAAACCTAACTTGATAAGTTTAAAGTTTTGTCTTTCAGTTTTATGTTTGCTTTGCTGTTATAACTAATATCATTCTACATAATCAACATTGTGGAAAAATAGCAGTCATTTAATAGTGGCCACGTCAACAATTAAGTTAATATCATAGTGAAATTAATACTTAAACGCAGACTGCAATGCACATGCTATTTTTAAAGGCAGGATCTCAGTTACCTGCTTCTTCAACTGGGAGATGAGTTTGGGGAACTTCGTAGGGAAGAGCGGGTGAGGGGGTATATATATAGAGCTCATCATTAGCAAAATAAATTAAACTAGCGGCGATATCATTACCGCAAAAAGAAAGCTCTGTGAATAGACATAAAGTTACCTTTCTTTTCAAAAAACGGTGATAGCAACTGCCGTCCGTTTTTCTCTCTCTCTGCTTTTTGTAGCCTCTCTTTCCGTTTTTGATGACCAGATTTAATCTGTGTTAACCATCGCTGCTTTGACAGTTTACCTGACGATCGCTCTCAAAGCATCAACTCTCTTCCCGCTACTGACGGACTGAACCATACAGTGAAAAGAGGGGGGTGCGATTTGACAGTGACAGACACGAGAGGCAGATATAAGCCGTTTTTTTCTAATAAATTGTTTTACTTGTAATTTAGAGAAACATTAATAATTTATATTACATTATAGTATTGATATTAATTATAAAGCAGATCTCTGGGGGCTCCTAGAGTGCATGGGCCCTTAGAATCGTCCTAACTTTCCCCCCCTTAGCGGTGCCCCTGGCCATATCTCTTGCTCTAAGGTCTAAACTTTGCCTGGCTTTTACCACACTGTTTGACACACTGAACCACACATAAAAAAAAACATCCACACAGCAGTGTAGCGACACTATTCATACTACATTGGCTTCACTTTTTAGCAACACTTACATAATAACCAAATACTCAGAGCAGCAATGAAAAACAACTTTGTATTTCACCAATGTAGACTGAGTGTACTTGATTTCAGAGACTGAGTAACATCTAAAAGTGTAGATGACAGATTCTCGGTGATTAAGAGACAGTAAATGAACAAGAAAGTAAGACTAATGTTCGGAGTAACAAGGGTAAAAGTGAGGAATTCTCTTCAGCATCTCCTTGAGATGATTCGCAGGAGCTAAACCAGCCAGTGTCCAATATGCCAAACACAATCTGGTTCTCATATGCACCTGTGGCACACAACATATTTGGCTCAATCTGAAGTAATATGGCACTTCTGTATATATAAAGATTATCACAATTTCTGAAGTGAGTCATGTTCTGTACACATCTACTGAACAGACAAGTGTTTGCTAAGGCTTCTCCAGCAAAGTGTGGATATACTTCATATTATGCTGAGTTCTACATACACGCCAACAGTGCTGAGACACACATCGTCACTTCCTTACAGATACAGTTTACTAATAAGGTGACAGTGCCAAATACTGATCTGATATGTAATACAGCATTTTGGCAGATTGTTTTAAAGCATTGTCACGTAAACATGAAACTTTTTTTTAAAAACGAAAGAGAAAATGTTGCCCTTTATGGATGCAACGTTATATAAATGTATCATCTTTCAAACGCCTGGAATCATGGAGTTGTCGTCTTCATTATATCCTTCGAATCTCCTGCAGAAACATTTTTATAGATGAGCTAATGTACTCAAAACATATCATGAGAGAATGAACATTTTTAGAAACATTTAGGATAAAGTACATCATCTGTTGTTTTTGTTCTGACATATTTGCTCTATATGGCAATATAGCCAAACAACTGAAACAGTGATCATCTATTGTAAATCGAATATGCACTTTTCTAAAATAAAGGTCTAAAATATCTTTTTTAACATTTAAATGTAGATGACATTAATTAGTTTCCTTTTGACATTATGAAAACATGAATATCAGTTAAAATGATGCATTATATTTTGTATACCTTTGTTTAAAAGTCATAATTTTTGTCACTAGTGTTACCTACATTTTTGGCAGTATTAAAGATTATGAAACATTAAGAAACAATTGTTCAGTACATGTAATCAGAATTATAGATAACCAATGCAACAGAGCGCTTAGTTTTATTTGTTTTAATCAGGTTTGTTAAATGTTTTATTTGACAATGTTAATCTCTGCAAAAATACATTTGCTATTATGAAAATATTTGAAAAACATCTATAAACATGTATTGATGCAAGCATTTAAATCATAAATCTTGTTTAGTTGAGATGTGAAATTATCTTTTAAATCATTACATATCTAAACACATTTTCTTGTGATGAGGGTGGAAAACACCACATCACCAGTGACTATTGTCAGGAAGAGAAAAAAAAAAAAAAAAAAAAAAAAACACAAAAACAAAGTGTTTGATGCAGTGTTTAACCACCTTGACAATCTTGCTATGGTCATTGAATCAAGTTATATGCCAGCTGCATAAATTTTCTAATATTTACAAGCACTAGTTGGTTAGGTACAACACAGCAAGGTGCAGGAAATTGTGCCTGTATGGTGTGAGAGAGAAAAACCTTAATATTAATAACTCATAAGCAGCAAATTTAACCTTAAATTTTATTGAAAAACAGTTTTACAAAACAATGAATCATGACGGTCTAACAGTGTCCTAGTCCTTGACAGAGTAGTAACGTCTTAAGGTAGAAAAGCTGCTGGAAGGATTAGAAGCATCAGTGGTTGAGGTCTGAAGGACAGAGGATGAAGATCCTGTAGAAAACTGATCTGTGGCATCTTGAGGCTGGAGTACTTGCAAATTCAAAGTGGGAGAGGATCCTGTCTGGGTGTTATAGACAGAGGTTACCTGCTTAGTAACACCTTGGGGCAATGATACAGATACATATGGGGATGAAGACCCTGAAACAACCTGGCTTGTTGAACCTTGACCCTGGAGTAGTCCTTGCAAGGTGAGGGGAGCAGAGGACCCAGTCTGAGTGCCATAGACTGTTGTAACTTGCTTTGAACTTGGCACAGTTGTCGACTGACTGATAACACCTTGGGGCAGTGATACAGCTACATAAGGGGTTGAAGATCCTGAAACAACTTGGCTTGCTGAATCTTGAGCCTGGATTAATCCACCATATGTGGTGCTTCCTTGCAAAGTGAAAGGGGCAGAGGATCCTGTCTCAGTTCCATAGACAGAGGTAATTTGCTGCGAACTTGGCACAACTGACTGACTAATGACACCTTGGGGCAGTGATACAGTTACATATGGGGTTGAGGATACTGAAATCTGGCTTGCTGAATCTTGAGCCTGGAGTGGTCCACCGTATGTGGTGCTTCCTTGTAAAGTAAAAGGAGTAGTGGATCCGGTCTCAGTGCTATAGACAGTGGTGATTTGCTTTGAACTTGGCACAGTTGTAGACTGACTAGTAACACTTTGAGGCAATGATACAGCTACATATGGGGATGATACTGAAACAACCTGGCTTGGCGAATCTTGAGCCTGGACAAGTCTTTGCAAAGTTAAAGGGGTAGAGGATCCCGTCTGAGTGCTATAGACAGATGTAATCCGCTTTAAACTTGGCCCACCTGACGGACTGGTAACAGTTTGGGGCAATGAGGCCACCACATATGGTGAAGATACGGAAACAACCTTGCTTGTTGAATCTTGACGTTGGAGTGGTCTTTGCAAAGTGAAAAGAGCAGAGGACCCTGTTTGAGTGCCATAGACAGAGTTAATTGGCTTTTTAGAACTTGGCACAGTTGTTGACAGACTAGTAACATCTTGAGGCAATGACACAGCCACATATGGGGAAGATGATCCTGAAACAACCTGGCTTGTTGCATCTTGAGCCTGGACTAGTCTTTGCAAAGTGAAAGGACCAGAGGACCCTGTCTGAGTGCTATAGACGGAGGTAATCTGCTTTGAACTTGGCACAGGTGTCAACTGACTAGTAACGGGAGAGGAAACTGCTACGTATGGGGCTGAAGATCCTAAAACAACCTGACTTGTTGAATCTTGACCCTGGAGTAATCCTTGCAAAGTGAAGAGAGAGGAAGACCCTGTTGGAGAGCTATAGAGTGAGGTAATCTGCTTAGAACTCGGCACAGTTGATGGACTAGTAACACCTTGTGGCATTGATACAGCTAAATATGGGGTTGAAGATCCTGAAACTAACAAACTTGTGGAATCTTGAGTCTGGATTGGGCCACCATATGTGGTGCTTCCTTGCGAAGTGAAAGGAGCAGAGGATCCTGTCTGGGTGCCATAGACGGAGGTAAACCGCTTTGAACTTGGTTCAGTTATCAACTGACTAGTAACATATTTGGGTAATGATATAGTTGCAAACGGGGAAGAAGATCCTTGAGCAAACTGACCTGTACCTTGGGTAACTACATAAGTGGTTCCTTGAGAAGCTGAATTAGACTGACTAGGGGAGCTCTGGTCATTTGTGGACTGGCCAGAAAGTACAGTCTTCGAAAAGCTGCCACTGTCCCCTTGTGCAAAAACCACTTGTCCAGAACCACTTGCAGCATACGCAGTGGTGGATCCAGATGAACCCTGAAGTGACAAAGCTGAAGAGGCAGTATCTGGAGTTAGAGCTTGGGGTGTGGATTCAGAACTGCTGGAAGCACCACCTTTAACAACCTGAAGTAGATTAAACTTGGGTCTGTTCTGTGGTAAACTAGAGACCACTTCTTCAGCCAAAACCCCAGTCACCGGGGCTTCTGGCATAGAAGACTGGACCACAAGAGGCAAGAAAGTGTTGTCAGATGGCTGACCCCACCATTTGACAGCAGTAGGATTAGTTGAATCTAGACAAAAAAATAAATAAACGTCAAGTGTATGCCAACTTAGTAAATGGTTTAATGCTTAAATTACGTTTATAAACACAGCTCATCCAAAGCCTAATCTTGGCTCAAGTGGTTCACACCAAAGACACACAGAAAAAAAAAAGCTGACTTCCATTAATTCATATTAAAATGAAGTACTGTGCGTTTGTGCATTTTGGATTAACATTTCAAGAATGAAAAGCAAATACATGAATTGAGTGAACATGAATAATAAAGTCACTTAAGGTGTCTTCAAGTGTCTTGTAAGTTCAAAAACAGTTTGATAAAAGCATAAAGTGGATGTTTGATGGAGGAAGGTAGAGGGGGTGTCATTAGTTACTTACATGCAAATCCATCAGCATTCTTCCAAAAGAGCAGGAAGACTACTATCAAGGGTAACCTACAGTTCGAAAGGAATATTGTAAAAATCATGAAAGACACATACATACATAGAAAAAAGGAAATTCAAGAACTTATGAAAGACAAAAACAGCACTACTGGACAAATTTACCTTTTCCACCCTTGATCCATGGCCTAACAAAAACCAATCAACAACTCCTAAAACTGACTGTTAACTGTTCCAAAGCACCAAACAGAACCCATAAACCCAAGCATGCAATCAACTGGTGGTAAGTGTTTTTTATAGGCCTTTGGCCATTCAGTTGCTAATTACATGAAACACTGCTCACCTGGGAAAATCACTGGCTGTTAAAAGATAATTGATGAGAGTTTTGTGAAGGCTCTGACCCCCTCTGCTGTTTAAACATTGTAAAGCAGCTAATCCCAGGTGTTCGCTGTGTAATATACATTAGGCATCCTGCTATACCTTACAAATACTGTAAGTGCCTGATAATGTCATGACCTTCTTTAATTGTTTTGTGAAAGACACGGTTGTGTATATGGCAGACATGTTTTAGGATTGAGTAATATTTGCATGAACATGGTTAAGATAAAATAAAATGAAAAATTACATCTTGTAAAATATTCATGTAAAATTAATAAGACCTCTATTGCTCATTTTTCATACAAAATTTATGGCAGGGTGGTAAAAACAACACTGTTTGCACTGCAGTTGTCGGTTACTCTATCTTTCATTTTGGTGTGTCAATATATTAAATTATGATTCACACTCATGAGAGCAGCCTTCATAGTTTTATTTTATAATTCATCAAGGCAAGGCAAGGCAAGGCAAGTTTATTTATATAGCACATTTCATACACAGTGGCAATTCAAAGGGCTTTACATAAACAGGAATAAAATTTAAGTATAAGAAAATAAAAACAAATAATAAAAAACAGATAAAAACAGATTAAAATGAGTTAAGACAAGTTATAAAAGAATGAAAAGAAAAGAAAGACACAATAGTGCGATCTGTCGGACGTAACACACTGGAAAAAGACACAAAAAATTAGGCTCAAAGCCTTCTTCAGTGTGCAAAGCAATTTAATTCCCCCTGCCTGATCAGTCACAACCAGTTAAGGAATTGCAAGAACCAGCAAAATGACATTTAGTTTTTGCTTTACGAAAATTATGAGTGTATGAAGTAGAGAGTTTAAAGGATCAAGTTTTAATATTAAATACATACTTAAGCAAAAAACTTTATTTTACAGTTGCAGTCTCGCTAAAT